>JAWWQZ010000031.1:0-163986 GCA_033815515.1 Cryptocheilus praepositus | reverse complement strand
AATTAAAGTGCACCTTGCGGAATGTAGCGAAATTCAGGGGTGGTTGGGCGTGGCGGAAGGTGAAAAGGTAAAGGGCTTGCAGGTTCTGTACGGCCTCCAAAGACCAGGAACTCATATCGAGACGAATCTGTGTGCTTGCGGGGGATGTAACGCCTTCACAGCGTCAGAGGATCAATACTTTCTGCTCAAGTCGTCCAAGTGGGGAGATGTATATATGTTGGGTCGCACGTGCTTTCAGTAATTGGGGTGCCACGTGTTGAAACCCGGCGTTTATGACCAATCTGACCAATTACATTGCTCGTGTAGAAAATCTTGTGAGGTAGAACGAAAAATATTACGTTTTTCCAGATTTTTCTTATACAACGCCATAAAATAATACGGCAAAATATCAATATCAAATATCAATATGGAAAAGATCTTTCCATAATACACAAATTTTCAATAGACGTAACTCAAGTCAGGTACCAGACCATTCCAACGTTCTTGAAGGAAACAGCAGTTTTGAAAATTAATAACACGTAAAAAACTTTGTTTAGCACACAACTCCATTAGCAGATAGGATAATCAAGTATACACCAAACAATTTGTACTGTTAGTTAAGCTTTAAAATATAATTTTGACGAAAACTTGAATTTGGCGTTGAAGGTTTGAGGTTGAGGTTGAAGCGCTCTTTGAGGACAAAACAGTTTTCACTAGGGTGAACTCTATTGATTGATTATGTAAGGCGTAATTAGGTTCTAATGATAATTGTCGAAGGGTTAAACGAAAAATAAATACACTCCTCCGCAAAACGTCGAGTTTATCTCTTATCGTCAGACAAGTAAAGTCGAAACGTTCGAACTGTCTTCCGGCGGATGTTGTAGACTGTAAGACCATACATGTTCCAGCCGATAGTCAGACAATAAGCTCTCGCAACGAGATTTTCCTTGCGTCAAACAAGAAACCGTTTCAAAATCCCGAAAAAATCCGTTTTGCTGTCACACTAGCGTTCTTTCTGATTCTCATCTACGTCACTTGCGTCACATGACGGAAGTTATGTTCCGGCTACTCAGAATCCAAGTTTTCTGGCTACTTATATGTAGGATCTCGGGTACAGGATCCTCTAATTGGTGAGCAAAGGTCACCTATGATCGTCAATTATTATATTGATGTATCATAGGGGACGAGTTTGTTGAATTGTGTTGTTTGGTTGCGTAAAGACAAAAAGACGTAAAGATTAAAATGACTTGGTTGTGTTATTATTCTTTATAAACATTATACTCTCTAGTTTTACGTATCTAAATCCTACATGTATCCACGATACCAAGACTAAATCCTAATCTTTGCACCTCACGCATCATTAACCACCGCTTATTAAAAACCGTTACTAGGTTATATATTATATATATATATATAATAAATACTTCAAATATTTAATTTTTATGATATTTGTAATATTTATTATATATATGTAGGATTTCAAACACAGGGTTCTCTAATTCGTGAGCAAAGGTTTATATTGAGGTATCATAGGTAACCTTTGCTCGCCAATTAGAAGACCCTATATTTGAGGTCCTGCACATATATACATATATATATGTAATAATATCATATAAAAGAGAATATACTAAAAAAGAACAAATAACATAGCGACTGTTTGATATTGTAATCACTTTCTTTTTAAAAACCTAATGTGGAATAACTTTCCATAAAATGCCTCTTGGTCAGGTACTGTACGATATGGACACTGTCGAACTCACCTGGTGGAAATCTTTCACCGACGACTGTTTCGATCCACTGTTGCGCTTCGGCTTCTTGGCTTGCCTCGCGCTTGCCAGCTACCTGCAATGAAAAGAGACGTCTGTTAGAATAACACTAAAAAAGAACAATTTTTTAATCGAAAAAATCAGGTATCTGCTTAAATGCGGAGTAATACGGTCGTTAATATATAATATCTTTATATTCAAAGTGGAAAAGCTTGAGATCACAGAAAAAATGCAGGAAAAGCTTCATTTTTATTAATATTTGCGTAATTCATTTAATTTACTTTTTAATTACATTTCTCAGTTTATTCACTATGTTATTTTCTTTGACAAGATTTAATTTTTATAAAATATGACATATAACATCTTCATGTTGAAAGTGTAGAAGTTTTGGCAGTACGAAGAAATGAAAATATAGGTAAATATTATTTTTATTTAGCTAGACTTTGTTAGATAAACTATTGGTTCAAACTAGGTCAGTCATCGGCAATCGATAATACAAAATTAGATATATTACATCCTTATATAAAAATGCAAAAGTTTAAGTCCGTAAAAAAAAGAAAAATTTAACTGAATATTACTTTCATTAAGATAACTTACGTATTTTATTTACTTCATTAATTATATTATCTACTTTACACGTTTCATAACTTCTTTTAATATTTCCATTTACCACGTAATAAAATGTTCTCAACTGCTTATTGTTTCAGTTACTATTATGAGTAAAAGAAATTAAAGAAGGAGAGCTACCTGTATTGCGTTGCATATAATGCATGTGTATGCTATTAGTTATATTACCTACTTCACAAGTTTCATAACTTCTTTCAATATTTCCATTAACCACTAATAAACAATTTTCTTAAATGCTTCATGTTTCTGTTACTATTATGGATAAAAATAAATGAAAAACAGAACTAACTTGAGAAAAAATAGAAAGCAACTCCAAGGTACATTTAAAGGTCAATGAGTATTCTATTAGTTACATTACCTACTTTATAAGTTTCATAACTTCTTTCAATATTTCCATTAACCACTAATAAACAATTTCCTCAAATGTTTAACCTTTGTGTTACTATTATGGATAAAACAAATGAGAAACAGAATTCTTTTGAGACAAAAAAATAGAAAGCAACTCCAAGGTACCTGTAATTTTATCGCACACCGCAAAGATTGATAAAAAGGGTTTTGCAGTTAACGTTGTTAATAGAAATGTCCGTCGAAGAATTATCGATTAGCGAAGGTAAGTCCGTTTGAGCACGAACGAAAATACGTCTCAAAGTGACGAATGCGTTGTGCGCCGCTGAGAAGGCTGGAAAAATGCGGAGTTCGACGAAAAAAAATATGTGTTGCGTCAAGACGTGGTAGAAGCGCAATATATCGCAACGTGTTTATTTCAGGTAGCAGTTTCAAGAAATATCGAACACCGCATACACTGCAGGGCAACGGTAAATTATGTAATATGTATAGATCTGTTGTGTCAGAAATAGCACACGGAAAAAATAAATTAACAATATAAATAACACACGCTTTACGGATCCAGATATATATATTTCATGGATTTTTAGCGACTATAAAAGTGGAAAGAAACGGCGAATTAATCAATCAGTGTTCAAACTCATAAAGATAAAAGCAACATAAAACATTTTTTTATTGTCATTTTACGGACTTCGACCATTATAAAAGAACTGGAATTAAATTCCACGAGTGACTTCGTCGAAACACGCTTTTAACATATTCTTCACCGGCAAAAGCTGTCTCAAGTCATCCGCTATTATTTCGCAATTGAAGATGGAAGTGAAACGATGTAAATAACCTTCAATAAAGCTTGTTCGTGCATAATGAATTCAAATTGAACTTTGGAGATAATTTTATGTAACTTTTAATATTTTTTTCGTATGATTAACTATACAGCAGTAATTTACGCGTAGATATAGACAAGAGGTTTTGCAGATATATCTTGTTTCGTTGCGTTTTCCTTTTAAAGAGCTAGATTAGTCCCTTGTTATTTACTTTTCAATAATCATTTTCCAAATTACTACAACTTGTTTGTAAATTACTCGGGCAACTGTATAAAGCATTCACGTATAGTTTATTGAAAAATGCTTCACTGTCACGTTCCAGCGTTCTTGACACTTTCGAATACTAGAATTGTAATAAAAGCCTCAGTACCAAAAAAGTATACTCATTTATTATAAAGCAGACGTGATTGAACACAATGAACATAATTTTGCTTTATCCTATGTTTGTCCTGCGTTTAAAAATTAAAATAGCCGATGCAAGTGCAAACACGAGTTACGGTCAGTAATGTTTGGCCATGAAAATACGAGTTAACCCGTGGCCGGTCAACAATGTGTTAAATGACACAAGCGATATACATACATTTTGGGAACATAAAATGTACATCACACAAGCCGTTTCTAATCACAATTTTTCTAACTCGAGAAAAATATTGCCATGGAAATATTTCTGTACGAAGAATTTTATTTGAAATGTTTTATCAGTTTCCGCAGAAACTTTCAAAAATTGCCGTAGCCGATGGTATTTCACATCGTCATGGCGGGGTATTGGTAAAAGTTTTCAACTAGCAATAATCGCACCTCGGTAGAACCTCATTGGTTACGATATCGCCACTGCGCAAAGCTGATGATCCCACCTTTCTACGGAGTAGTAATAATGCTCGAGCGCACTTTTACTTGCGCGAAGTATTTCATGCCTAGCGCCACCTAGCGGTAACGTTTATAACTCCCTAAATGCAGTCTGATTTTTTTTCATCAGCGATAAGCTCGTGTTACGTCATTTGTTTAGCACATTCGGGATGAGCAATGCACAAACAGTTTTGCCCGAAGTATTCGATGCCAGGTTCAAATGTTTCGTGGTTTAAAACAAAGTCGTGGAACCTTGATTACTATGTTACTTAGAAATTGTATTTCTATTTGGGAGAAATATATTTTAATAGATAGCAAAATAAATTTTGAATTGTACCAGTAATTCGGAATGGAATGGAAAACAAAACAAATAAATTGTTTAACGGCAATGATAAATTAATTATATGTATTTTTATGTAATAAACTTCTTTGAAGTATTGTTGTATAGAACCACTTACATAAGAAATTTTGTATCAAACATGTATGTAATACATGTTATTCAGCAATTGTGTAGTTTAATATTATGTTTAAACAATATTGTGTTTATTATGACTCCGCGTGTAATTTCGAAATATTTGGAGTGCAACATTTTGGTTGGTAAATAATAAAATAATTGTTGTCTTTCAATTTTGACTTCTAACTACAGATCCCTAAAATATGTACGAATGTTGTAGTAATGAAAAAATACTTGGAAAAGTGTTTTCAAAATATTTATTTTGCAACTTTTCAGGCTTAGCATTTTGAAATTTTGTAGTTCATATCCTTACATATTTCTCTTGATAATGACAAATTGACAAGTTTCAAATTTCACGTCCATAATGAGAAAATCTGTTAGACGCAACAGTATTACTTTCTAACAACTTTGCTGACTTTGATTAATGAAGCGATACGAATATGTATCCAAGTTCATTTCCTCTTCAGGCTTGGCATTTTGAAATTTAGCAGTTCGTGTGCTCACATATTTCTATTGTCTGAATAATGACAAATTGACCAGTATTGGATTTCACGCTCAAAATGAGAAAATCACAGTATTATTTTCTAGCAACTTTTGCTGACTTTTATTAATGGTACGATACGAATATGTATCCAAGTTCATTTCCTCTTCAGGCTTCATATTTTGAAACGTTGCACTTCGTATACCTACATATTTATGCGGATAGAATCAAATTGTCGAGTTTCGGATTTCACGAAGAAAATGCCAGAAATTGTTCCTCTCATCCTAAGGGGAAACTTTTGCTGATTTTTATTGATGGAATAATAAGAACACATATTCGAATTCTCGAATTCAAAAACATTCGAAGGGCGACTCAATTTTCACTAGACATCAGATTTTAAAACTCCGCACTTCAAATGCTTCTCCGAATACACTCTCTATATTACATTTTCTGAAATTATATTTGTATTTGCTATAAATACTTCATATATTTCTCTGATTACCGTAAAATTCGCCAGTTTCCGATTTCACTAGCAAACTGACAACAACACATAACTATTTTCTAACAACTTACGCCAACTTTTATTGATGAAACAACAGGAACATGCATCGAAATTTATTTTGACCTTAAATTTCGCATTTCCGCATTCTAAACATCCTGTGTCTGCATAATTCTCGGCAGATCGCGTGTTAAAGTCGGCAGAATCGCAGAATCCGTCACGCAACAGTGCCTCCAGACGTCGGCGCAAATTCGTTGTGCCGCGATAAACTTGGAAACGACGCTGATTGACGAAATCTAAACTCGGCGGTGGCATCAGCCTCCGAAGTGGCCAGAATCCAGAAATTACGACGTTTAGTTATCGGCATTTTCATCTGGCGACCGTCCCACCTAACCGTTAAACTACTCGCTAAAATACACCCACTTGTTCGAACGTTTCCACTTCAACGATTTGACGCGGTGCAAAACTTGCCGCGGGTATGAATTATGGAAATGCACGGGCGGGATGTCTCATCTGAAATTTCGCCTACTGCCAAATGCAGCTGTTATGAGTGTCTCGTCTATGTTCGATATTTTACGTTTCTCGGATTTCCCTGAAACGACTTTTGTTAAGAGAAAATCGCCGCAGGTATATGTCACAAATTGAGAACGTGTGGGTTTAAATTTTGCTTGTACTGTTGAAGGCAACGTTTATCAGTGTTTCATTTGCGTTTTTTGTCATAAATCCGATTTCCATGAGAAAATCGAAAGTATGAATAAATGTCAGGCAATTTACATAACAGGGAATGTGTGAATACAAATTTTATATACTGCAAAATGCAGCTGTTATTAGTGTTTTATCTGTATTCGGTATTCTTTGGTTCGTTTTCCGACTTTCAAAACCGCTTTTATTAAAAGAGAATCGATAGTATCCACACTATGGCATTGTGCACAATTAGAAATGTGTCTTCTGTAATTTCGCGTACTGTAAAATGCAGGTCTTATTCAGGTGCAACATCTTATTTATGTTGGTATCTTACGTTTCTTCTATTTTCTTGAATCGATATTTATTAAGAAAAATTATGGCGTGCGTTAGTCAATGTACAAAATTAGAAACGTATAATTTATAACGTCACATTTTGTTAAATGCAGCAGTTATTAGTGTCTCTTCTATACTCGGTGTCCTTCATTTCTTTCAAAGCTTCTGAAACGACGTTTGTTATAAAAATGCGACAAACTTTTGCACGAAAATAGCGTATAGAATGAAAGTCATATAATATAATATTTATTTTGCTGTAATCTGCTGAATTTCTTATCTAATCCATATTTATTTTCTCTATAATATAGTCACGTTGACAATATACAAAATTGGAGAGAGGCCATTAAAACTTTGTTGTGCTGCTAAATCCTCTTTCACTAGTCAAATTAGTTTACAATCATTTCCGTCAGAAGAAATATCCTTGCATTTACACGTTGATAATACAAAAATCGTAAGACGTGTCACTGAAAATGTCTTATACCAATTTCACTAATTTTATTATTTGCCCAATATTTAGCGTATTACGATACCCTAATTTTTACGCAACAATTTTTGTCGTGTACGCGCCTACCGGAAACATACAGTAAAAACTTTATATCACAACTTTCACTGAAATCCCAATATCCAATTAACGGTACACTTCACTAATCTCTCTGTAACGACTTTTCCAACAAAATTCGACTGTCAATTCCATTTTGGTAATGATTGCAACAAAATAGACGGTATAGATTATTGAACCCCGCCACACTAATCTCTTGAAATGCTTCAAACACTCTTCAACCGAGCCCTGACTTCGTACTTTACACGTGGCCGCCCTACACAAAGCACACTCGTGCTTTAAGAAGACGACGCGTGCAGCCTAAGCACAAAAATAAGCGCTCAAGCCTCATGTATGACCCAAATTACAAACAGTTAGGATCGCTCATCCAACGGGTCGTTGAACCTGTTCATATTTTCTCGCGTATAACCATCCATAACACTCAATAACATTCAATAACACATACAGGGTGTCCCAGATTTTTCCGGCCAAACTTTGCCAGCGTATTCTACACGCAAAAGTAAGAAAAAAATGTTATACAATTAACATATTCTCTTAAATGTTTTATTAAGGAGTTATAATATAATATTTATATTATAACTATATTATATATTATATTGTATTAACTATATTATATAAGGTCTACCGGAAAGTTCTGTCCGAAAATGTTATCTCAAAGTTCAACACATATGAAAGTGTTCACTTGAAACATACATTGCTACCTTTGTTTACCATTAAATTTCTACATATGCGCTCATCAAAATGTACTGCAACAGTGATTTCGTCATTTCAGTAGTATATATTGAAAATTGGTTATTACGTAAAAACTGCGAAATATGGTATCTTATGGTGATTTTCACTCTAAATACACTATACATGTACATTGCATCATTAACCCACATAATATTGGAAACATGAAACAATCTATAAAATTTCAATTTTTATGACCTTCATATTCTTATTAAACAAAAATTTGCACGTTGGGCATGCTTCAATAAGTATAAAAACGCATTTTACCTAATCTTTGCAACTGTCATCCGCATGTCACGTTGCATACGGACATTAACGCAAAAAATTTCAAATATCAAACGATTATTATATTGTGATTAATGATTAATTAACGATTACAGGGTAACTTCCAGATTAACTTTTTGCCACTTATTTAGCGTCATTTTCCGGAACGCATATATTCAAGTTTACCGGGTTTATTTAATGTTATATTATTTATATATAATATTAAATAAATATTATTATTATTTAATATTTATTTAATCAATATGTATATATATTTAGTTAAATAATTATTATATTATGATTATATTATAGGCTTATATTATTTAATTAAATCAAAATTTAATGAAGGAAAATGTGAAAACTGAAGAACATTTTGCTTCTAGCGCTTCTTACATTTCAATTATTTTTATTCAAAGAAAACAAGCACTAACACTTGGTGTTGCCCAGGAAGATTTTTCAATGGACCCCGGACTGTAACGGGCAGTTTCGCGTGCCGGCATCAGTGCCGTTCACTGCAGAGTGTTGTTGAATCGAAGTAAATAGGGCTGTGGTGTCAAGATCTGGTTACTCGAGCGGGGGTGTGGGAATACCCAATGGGCAGAGCGCCAAAAGCCGTAGTCGTGAAGATCAGTAGGATGGATAGCGGAGGGGATGACGCCATATAGCGCCGCGACGCCCGACGTCCAACTTAGTCTCTACTCGGCAACATCGTTCAAAAGCAACACGCACGAAAAACCGTTCCGTCGAAAAAAGTCAACAGCGACACGTAGAAAATGCCGGTACGTTCTAAGTGATTGGGGCTGCAGCGAAGTGAGAAAGTATTTTGCTGGCGGGCAATCAGACGAACTAACGTTTTCATGGTGTGGAGCGGCGATTGTTGTATAATCAGAAATTTGGCGAACTTGTAACGTAACGCACAGTGTGATTTCAAGCGTTTTAGCTAATTGACACTTCGAAATGTAATCGACATTTTCGCTGTAATAATTCGTAGGCGTAGCATAACATTGTAATGTGAGGTATAATATGTTTTACAACTAACAAGAATATCGAGTTTGGCTAGATGCAGAAGTCTACGGACACATGACGTCTGGTCGCTCAAAATATTCGATGATGCACGACCGACTTTGACGTGGCTTATTTTCATTCGGAATCCTAACAGTTTGGCTGGACTGATTGGATAGTGAAGAATTCAGCGAAGTTGAAACTGGATTTCAGTGATTTTGTTTAACGCAAAACGTTACCAGTTCATATGCAATATTTTTCTGTAAATTTGTTGATGCAAGATCTGCCGTTGTAATGTAACGTCATAATGTTTTAAATTAAACGAAATTGACAAATGTCTTTATGTTGAACTGAATAGAGAATTATACACACGACGTCTTGTTTCTGAAAATACGTGATAATGTATGTACGACTTTGACGCTGCTTATTTTTTTCCAGAACCCAAACAATTCGACTTTACTTGTTGCGTAACGAAAAATTTTAAATTGTAAAAATGTATTGTAAAAATGCATTGACATTATTTTTTCCTCTAACCATCCGTAACTATAACATAACATCATAATTTCACAATATAACATGCTTCAGAACTAACGAATACATCAAACTAGATGTAGAATTCCACATGTCACACATCTCAAAATCCTTAATGTCTTAAATAATTTAAATAAAAGCTGTATTTACAAGGATCTACCGATTTTAATAATTCTCTTTCGTAACACAGAACGTAACTGGTTCATACTTTGAAATGTTTGATCCACATTTATAATATAGCACACAGTAAGACCAACATAAATGTCAAATGTCTACGTTAAGCTAGATGCAGAACTCTGCACATGACGGCTGTTTCTCAAAATATTCGACACCGTTCGACTTGGACCCAGCTTATTTTTTTCCAAAACCCAAACAATTCGACTCTACTTGTTGCATAACGAAAAAGACAAATGAGGAACAGAATTCCTATTGTAAAAATGCACTGACCATATTTTTTTCTCTAACAATCCATAACTATAACATAACATCATAATCTTGTAGTATAACATGCTTCAGAACTGACAATAACAGCAAGAAACCACTTTACATCAAACCAGATGTAGAACTTCACACATTTCAAAATCCTTAATGTTTCAAGTAATTTGAATAAAAGCCGTATTAAAAAGAATCCACCGAGTTGATAATGCAGAACGTAACCGATTTATACTTTGAAACATTTGACCATATTCGTATTTGCAACAATCCGCATTTATAATATATCACACAGTAGAACCACCCGAAACTAAGTAGACGCAGAACTTTGTACATGAGGGCTCGTCTCTCAAAATATTCGACACCGTAAGACTTGGACCCAGCTTATTTTCTTCCAGAACCTAAACAATTCGACTGTAGTTGTTGGATAACAAAAAATTAAAAATCGTAAAAATTTATTGCAAAAATGCACTGACCATATTTTTTTTAACCATCCGTAACTATAACATAACATCATAATCTTACAATATAAGATGCTTCAGAACTAACAATAACATCAAGAAATGATATTTTTTGTAATATAATAATATCATAATATTTTAAAATCTTAATATTTTTAGTAACTTTAATAAAACCTGTATTAAAAAGAATCTACCAATTTTAATAATTCTCTTTCGTAACGCAGAACATAATCGATTCATACTTTGAAATGTTTGATCCGCATTTATAATAAAGCACATAATAAAACCACCAGAAACTAAATAGACGCAGGCCTCCATAACACAGCATATGATGGCTCGTCTCTCAAAATATTCGACTTCGTACAACTTGGACCCAGCTTATTTTCATCCAGTACCCAAACAATTCGCCTACACTCTACCGTTCCTTCCTATCACCCACATTAACTAGCTCCGCACTCCATCAAGGCACCGCAGCTTGAATTCCATTCGACTGAATGAAAGTTCGTTTCGGTCGACTTTTGCGAAACGGCCGCTTATCCCACGCACCGAAATCTCCGAATTCGAAAGAGAAACGCGTCGTCGGCACAGGTGTGCGAGTTGATCCGCGGCCAAATCGCTGGAGTAACGAATCGGAAGGACTCACCTAATTTAACTTTAAATTTAGTGAGCCATTGCACCACATGTCACGTTCGCCGAATGTCCTCGAAAGAAGGGAACTTCCACTGAACGGAAGCCGTTCCCCTTGAGAATGAAGCTTAAAATACACGCGGAGTTTGTTCGAAGAGAAACACGTTGCCTTCTTCGACGCGCTTGACACTTCGCAGATAAGTTCGAATTTGGGACGGGCGAAAGGGTAATGCACAATTGTGAGCGAAGCTTTTTGATAGGCGAATACAGGCTGTCGATTGGCAGGTAAATTTCAGGTAAATTAGTTTCGGATTAGGCAGAATGCATTGGACGACTCGGAAAAAGTGGGGTTAATTTAAAATTATATTATAAAAAGATCTTTTAACAATTTGACTGACCGCCATGATGGTCATCGGTAACCGGCACAAGAGATCTTACTGAAGATCCAAAGTATTCGCAATGAGTAGCAATAATTATTTTCTAAATGCAGTTATTGTTAGAATAGTGATGCGATTCTTCGGTCTCCAATACCTGCACATTATTTACTTTTTGCATAATTCGGTCAAACCCTGTACTATTTCATAGTTCCTGGACATTAAAATTCGGATATCCGAAATTTGATTAAACACATTTTATAAGGATGGTCAGATTATCATATTTTAGTTCTAGTTTTAGTCATTATCTTGACAGGTATAATAATTACAAAAACTTAATATTATATGAAATTAAATTCAAAATAATTCACTTTAAGATTTGAATGCTATAGCATTCATGTCATTCTGCATCATCATGAAAATGAATGCTATAGCATTCACGTCCGCGAACGTGTTAAAAGATGATTTAAGGATGCATTGGTTTTTAGAACATCTTTTTAAGTGCTTTAAATAGATTTGAGTATGTTTTCATAAAATCGGGATAAAATGAGAGATGAAGGTGAAGTGAACTGAAACAGATTGAAATTGAGTTCTTTCAATGATCTAAAACTGAGTGACCGCCAGGGATAAGTGAAAATGTGTTGAATCGCGTCGGTTATAATAGATTTCATTGCAAGATTTATTTTAATAAAATCCGGGTAAAATTAGGGATCAACGCTAAGTGGAACTAAAACGATTTCAAATTGTGCATTTTCAACGGTCGAAAATTGAAGTACTGCCAAGTTTACATTAAATCGTGTTGAAAGATTTTCGTTATATTTTATTATAACATTTTTATTTCCTTCAAATGATTCAATTATTATACATTTTCGAATCAAATGTTTTATTACCGAATTTAAAATCCGAATTTAAAAAGATAATCCGTAATTGTACTCTCTAGATCGTTTAAAACTGAATAATCGTCGAGTATAAATCAAATTGTGTTGAACCGTTTTGTTGGATTCCGTTTCAAGATTTTAGTAAAATCCGCTGAAAACTTGAGATCGGTGCAAAGTCGAATCATTACGTAGTTTCTAAAAAGAGACCACAGACGTCTGTTGATGGAAAGTAGTTTCCATAAATAACATCGATCCCCGCTATGTTACACACGAAACTGCAATCGTAACGCGGTTAAGCCGACTGGTAACCCATCTTACTTTATTTCGGCTATAAATACTAATTTATCGCATACACTAACAGAAAGAGAAAGAGGGACGCCAGATTTCATTTACGTCAGTCAGCTGTTGGCAGCGTAAATCAACTCGGCGTATTAACAAATTGCTTCAAATGTTGCGCGATATTAAGGGCAAGTTGAAGATCTTACGTGCGAAGATCAATTACCAGCGTCACTTTGATCCCAAAGAAGGTCTCCTATATATATTGAAACGCTACGATAGAAATTATTTTAGAGTTATCATTTAAGATTTCCAACGAACGCGAGAAAAGGTTGGAGCATCAATTGTATTCGTCGTGACTTGTTGTTGCCTTCAAAAATAAGCGCATAAATGGATTAGAATACGGTCGCAGAACTTATTTTAAACTAAAATTATAATATCAATAAATATTAATTCGATATACAGTATTTTCAGTAGGGCTAAACACTTAAAGGTCCTTAGGCAAGCAAGTTAAAGTATGCTAAGAATTTAAATTCGTAAGAAATTCCTTTATATAGTAGTGCACGAATGCATAAAAATGCGGTGGCAAAAGTTACTTTAACCTAAAATTATAGCACTGAAAAATATTAACTCGTTTGCAGTATTTTCAGTAGGGCTAAACACTTAAAGGTCCTTGGGTAAGCAAGTTAAAATTTGATAAGAATTTAAATTTGAAAGGAATTTCTTTAGTAAACCAACTCAGTGCTTGCAACGAGTGCTAAAGACAAGCCAAGATTAATTGCACCTCAAAGTAGTTGCGGCCAATATATAAAATGGGAGCAGCCGGTATTCCGCGAGGTCGAATTTAGCGTTTCTAACAAATAACGTTGAACGCGCGCGAATAAATCGGGGTAAAGCGGGAAACGTCTATCGAACTCGGTCATTGTCAAGATGCCAGGCGAACAATTATACTTCTCACGGCCCGGATACGCGCAGAAAATCCGCGAAAATCAAGGTTTAACGCGGCCACACAGGTGGCCAGTTTTAATACACGTCTACGAAATCCGCCCATCGCATTTTATTTTCGACGTCGCCTCATCTACACACCCGTAATCCAATACGCTTGCCGCTGCCATGGCTATTTCTGATCCGGACGTTTTCAAAATCATCCTACAGGAAGTGTCTGTTCTCGAGAACGAACGTCGTGGACGTGCTTATATCCAACATGACGTTTATGCCTAAAGTATAATGCTGCTTTTGTATTGTGGTATAGAAGATACTTTCACCACTGGTTTCTTTAAAAGAATATGTAGTAAAATAGGCTTCAGTTAGTAATTTTAGGCTTACAATATTATGGTACAGAAGATACTATGATCACTGTTTTCTTTAAAAAAATATGTAGAAAAATAGACGTCAGTTTATAGTTTCAAGCTTATAGTATTGCGATATAGACGATACGTTGATTACTGTTTTCTTTCAATGAAATATGTAGAAAAATAGGTTTCAGTTTGTGGTTTTAGGTAATATTAGTGGTTTGTGAAATAATATCTTTAAACAATGCGTCCAAATGCCGGCTATGAAATATAAAAGAGTATGATGTATGTTATAGGAACCTAAATTATGAATCACAATTGAACAAAGGTTAGATTAAAGTGTAATAAAGGAAAATTGAACTGACAAATCATGAATGAGTAGAGTTTGAGTTGGTGGTTGAATGTTCACTGAAGAATACTGTAAAAAGTTAATGGAAACGTGCTTAGTAAAACTGGATGATATTTTGTACTTATGATTTTGAGCATATATTAGGGAAAGTGAACAAGAAAATAAAATATTTAAATAGATGGATGACAAATATGCATTTCTTATTGCTTTAAATGGAAAAAAATGTATAGCAATAATTAAAATTAATTTTTCTCCATTTCTACGAATAAGAAGGGCTTATTATTTATGCACTTCTTTAATTATTTAAGTTTCTAGTACTCGGTCTGAAATACATGCCCAATGCAACCACTGCAAAATGCTTTATACTTATCCGGCTTTCGTAAGGTTGACTGTATATATTTTTAATAACTAAAGAGTAATGAAAGAACGAAGTATTTTACAGACTGGTAATATTACCACCTTTACTACGGAAACTTCGATTTTCTTATACATTTTTTGATGGGAGACAGTCGGATGACTGAAATACAGTTCAGATCCGATTTAAGCAATTAGAGAACAAAATCAAGCCGAATAGCATACCTGATCCGTAATAAGCAACTCAACAGTGCCGAACATGTTGCCTACTTTCAAACAAAACTGTATATCGCCACTAACACAATAAAACGTTCTGCTTCGTTCAGTACCACGTGTACTAACGCCATGGCACTTGTAAAAAATACAAAATAAAATGAGCAACAAAATAAAAAATAAGAAAATCAAATATACAACAAAATTTCTCGAAATAGCATCGTATTAATAAGAAATTAATTTTGGTTCTTCAGGCAAGAAACAAGGAACAAGAGGCTGAAATTCTCGCCTGGATCGAAGCTGTGCTCGGCGAGAAGCTGCCGCCTGGCAATTATGAAGACATATTGAAAGATGGCGTCATCCTCTGCCAGCTGATCAACAAGCTCGCGCCAGGATCCGTGAAGAAGATTCAGTCGAAAGGCACGAATTTCCAGTTGATGGAAAATGTTCAGCGGTAAGTCAGGAACAAAGGAATTGACTGTGCTCGGCTGAGCTGAAGATTTATGTGACGTGTTTGATTTTGCAGATTCCAAGCAGCGATCAAGAACTACGGCGTGCCGCAGGAAGAAATTTTCCAGACGGCGGATCTCTTCGAAAGACGCAACATCCCGCAAGTCACTCTCTGCCTTTATGCACTCGGCAGGATCGTAAGTAGAATGAAAACGTAGCGTAGCTTGTCTCAGCAAACGTAGACACTTTGTTTTAGGGTCACTGGCAAAAGTCATCAGTACACTTTACAGACTCGTATTTTATTTCTGCTCTTCGGTAAATAAAGAACACGCGAGAAAAATGACTAGACACCGGGTGAATAAATCGTACATTTCCGACTTTGTCGCACGAATAAGCATCATTTTGATTGAGCAACTTTTACGTACTTTGTCTCAGCAAACGTGGACACTTTGGTTTTGGGTCACTGGTAAAAGTCATCAGTATATTTTACAGACTCGTATTCTATTTCTGTTCTTCGGTAGATAAAGAACGCGTGAAAAAAATGACTAGATACCAGATGAATAAATCGTGCATTTCAGAATTTGTCGCACAAATAAGCATAATACCATGAGTGAAGCGCAAAACATGAGGTAATAGGAAATGAAAGATCTCTCAGAGAAGAGGCCACAAAATGAGGTGTCCACGTTTGCTGGCATCAGCTACGCATTATGCAATTAGCTTATTTGGCAGGCAGCAGAGATTAATTTATGTTTTGATCAACAGACGCAAAAGCATCCTGAGTACAATGGGCCGCGACTAGGCCCCAAGATGGCGGACGAGAACAAGAGAACGTTTACAGAAGAGCAACTCCGTGCAAGCGAAGGTCAAATCAACTTGCAAATGGGCTACAACAAAGGCGCCAGTCAGGCTGGCCACGGTGGTTTCGGCAACACACGACACATGTAAACTCGTAGAACACTGACCAAGCTATCTGTAAGGTTGTTTAACACATTGACAGCCAGCGATCTAAGAGAATTTAAAGCCTGAACAACGTATCAGCCACTTAAATCCGAAACGCCGGCTTTATTCGCTTGTTTCTGATCAATGAATAGCCAAAAAAAATATTCGAAACATTATACATTTTCGTAAAACAGTACATTTTATTTTCGTATTCGTCATATACAATTTAACGGTAATTAAAAACAGAAACAAAATCCAAATTTTGAATTTGTAATTATAGAAAAAAATACAGTTCCTCATTTCATCGTGGATTGTTGCATATATGTAACGTAAAGAGAAAACAAAAGTTTTAATATTTAAGGCAAATGTGGTATTTCTCGAAACATGGTTACTCATTTCATGATGGATTATTGCATATGTACAACGTAACGAGAGAGCAAAAGTTTTAATATTTAAGGCAAGTCTGGTATTTCTCGAAACGTGGCAAGTAAATACAAATTGATGTGTAAGACACTCATACCAGAAAAAAATTCCACTTCACCGTGGGGCCACTGTCAATGTGTTAACATCAACACGCTGACGCGTCGGAATGGTTTTTGTATCAAACGACCAAGCATAAAATTTCAATGTACAAGATCCCATTGACGTGTCAAGTCATCGATTATTGACAGCGCATGGACAAAGTAATCTGCTGATGCGGAACCGTGCGTTGATTTAGTGGAAATGCAGTTACTTCACATTTGTACACACGTCGCCTGACACTTGACACTTAACATCGTAAACACGTCGCACACGAACCATACATCATCACACTATCACACGAGCTTGTCACATAATTACACGACACACCACCTACACGATAAACAGACACCTACACAAGTGGAGAAAAGCAACTGCATGATTTGGGATCCTGGGATTTGACAATTAATTTATTTAAGCGTCATTACTTTGACCGATGCGCACTGATATGGGATCTTACGCGTGGCGCGTGTAAATTAAGTCGGCAATATGTGATAACCGTTTATCCGCACTAGCATAATTCACCTACCAAGAAATCCACCTGAAGCGCATCGATCGAAAGAATCGGATTATTTGTAAGAGCAACATGATGTATCACGCTACGCTTGTACCGATCTATAAATTTCGTACTGAATAAAAGCAGCGCTATGTTTTTCTATTAAAGACTCCGATGCTTTTCTATTAAAGAAACCTATGCTTTTCTATTAAAGACACCGGCACCGAGTTAAATCACTTTTCTGACCCTCAGTCGCCCTTGCCTAATTCAATGTCGCGGGGGTGTGACATAAAATCGCCGCTCTCCAAAAATGTAAAGAGAGTCATCCGTCTTTCATGCGGCTTGGGATCCGGCCAATTTGACCGTCATCATGTAAACAAACCTTTCGAATTTCCGCCGACACAATAACATGCCAGAACGTTATTGCGCGTCCAGGTAATTTGTCATTTTGCTCGGTGAACTGATATCACAGCGCGGATATGTGAACAAAAATGTCGTCACGTAATCGCGACTAGGTTTTCGAAAGTTTTCCTATTTTTCACGCGGCACGCGGGCGTGCCTGCGCGGCGAAATTTAATTCAAACTTTTGCTTAGCTTGGCACGTCTCAATGCCTTCGAGTTATTTCTGGAACCCCGTTCCACGACGGCGAGTCGGCCATTGCTGGACTCGGGTCACGGCTCCATATTAATTTATCTTCGCGCCCCAATCTCTAGTGCATGCCTGAAACTATTTTCTTAACGCGCGGCGCGAAACATTTACGTCTTATTTAGACACTGGGACCCGCTGGAATTTTTTCCCGAGGAAGCATCATAAGAGTGGTTAAGCCCTAAATCATTTTTTCAGCAAAAATTCACGGTGGTATATTCGTTAATCCAACAATGCGCATATTTCGTTATTATGTAATGCTTTTAATTTTTTGATGATGATAAACAATAATAATGAGTTGCGACTACACATCGACCAGAAATGATTATTTGACACTGAGCGCTGCTGGAATTTTTTCGGACGAAGCATCATAAGAGTGGCTAAACTCTAAGTCATTTTTTCAGCCAAAATCCACGGTAGTATATTCGTTAATTTAGCAATGTGCATATTTCGTTATTAAGTAATGCTTTCAATTTTTTGGTGGTGATAAACAAGAATAATGAGTTGCAACTACATATCGGACAAAAATGATTATTTTGACACTGTACGCCGCTGGAATTCTTTTCTGACGAAGCACCATAATAGTGGCTTCGCTATGAGTAATTTTTTTAGCAAAAAGCCACGGTGGTGGTTTATTCGTTAATCTACCAATGTGCATATTTCATTATTATGTAATGATTTTAATTTTTTGATGGTGATATTAAGTGTGCATAAGTTTCTATTTTTATCGGCCGTCTAATAAATCGAAAGTAAAACTTTATTATTGGAGAGTACTGGTTACTGATAATTGCACGAATTGAATTATTTAAAAGGTTTCAAATTAAAAATCCAACGTCCCGGACCGGTGTGCAAGGAAAGGAAGACATTTTTATTTCATTGGTAAGTGTGCGGATTAAGCATCGTCTACGCTTCGATACTCCTTGTGCCATCACCAATTGAAAAGAAAATTGAGAAAATTGTGAACGTAATTTATGTTTTAAGTGGAGATTAAGAAAACTCAGTTTGCTAAGAAGTAGAGCTTTTAACTAAGTGTGGCGGGTACTCTTTATTAATATTTGACGGATGTATAGCTACCATTTCGATTATATCGTCAAATTAAAGTCATTATATAAAATTAGATATTAAAATAATACGATAGTTATATGTGTGGCCGCTTTTGTGTAAATGTATAATATAAAAGCGTATATTTGTGACTGGATACTTCGGTCAAATTTGTACGTTTAAACAGTTGTGCGTTTGCGGTGTTTAGACGTTTCGACACTTGTTTCATGTCATCCTCGGAAGATAATTCAATTTAACTAATAATATAACACAAAAGAAACGTAAGAATCGAAACAATTACAAACTGTAGCTTGTTATACGTTATATTATTTTTAGAAAGACACGAAACAGGTGTTGAAACGCTGAGTCACGAAAAATTGCATAATTGTTTAAATCCACAAATTTAACCCGAATACTTAACCACAACATACACGCTTCTACATCATACATACATTACAACAAATAAGAATATCTTGATAGTATCATGATGCAAACATCGTTTACACCCCACTCTAACAAAGTATCTATATGATCGTACATCTTCGCCACAGCTCGAGGATTAAATTTTCTATCGACGCACGAATATGTACACACGTGGAACAGCCCACTCGATGACTCACAGTCACAACACATGAATGCCTCCAAAATTAGCGGCACTTTTCCTGAAAAACCTGACAAAACGCTGCAGCGTTTATTGAGTCACGTGCCGGGAATAGAAAGCTCTTGAATGCGTAAAATGACGAAACATTCGTTCTCCGCGTCGACGTAACACCTTCACGAGTTCCCCACGAAATAATTGCAGCCCGCATCTTGACAACTTCCATTCATCGGTAACATTCCGTTCTCCAACAACTCCCATAAACAGAACACCAAAAATTCAGACCACGAGCCCAAAGTTTTTACTCAAGACTCCACTCGCCGGCCTGCGCAAACGATGAATGACAATTTTGCGCGGGCTTTATTTTCATCCGGTCTCTGAGGCGTGTAGTACAACTTTGCGCACAGCCCTACAGACAATGCGCTGTCAAAGCACAGCTGATCGGCGCACTAAACCGCGGAGAGAAGAAACGAAGGAACCCAAAGAAGACGACGGAAGGCGAAACAGACTGATAGTTGCGAAACTACTTCTTACCTGCCACAACGGACGTCCAGGCATGGTGAGAATGTGAGACTCCGGTAATTTTCGAGACGCGGAACTGCGCGAAGCTGGGAAGAGCTTAGCCCCAAGCTCAAGCACAAAAAGTGTGCTCGACCGCACAGCCGCTGAGTATATATGCGTGACAAGTGTGCGAGTGTGTTGGTGAACGTGGGGGGCGTTTCTATATATGGACCACTTACTCACCCTGCCCCGCGAACTACGTGTGAATGCACGCGGCTGTTACCGGCAACGTGCGAAATACAGACGTTATGTTGAATGTGGAGCAATTATGAGTGAGAGCGAATAGACGTTGACGTGGGAAAAATCGGGGTGAATGTGTGGGTGCGAGCGGTAACGAGTGATTTCGACGTTTGTCAGCAGCGTGCGTCAGCTGAAAGCTGGCGATGATTTTGTTGGACAGGGGGAAATTGTGATTGGAATGATGCTGATTTTGGTGAAAGGGGAAGTCTAGGTTTTTTTACTATTTTAGGCTATTTTTGGTTGTGAGTGAAGTATGACTATTTCATTGTGTTCTTTTGTGTTATTCATCACGTCTACGCTGAGCGTATCACATGTCTGTTATTGTGACGGTGCAGATTGAGATGTATTTCTTGGGCAGGAGGAAATTGTGATTGGAATGATGCTGATTTTAGTGAAAGGGGAAGTCTAGGTTTTTTGGCTATTTTTTACTATATTTGGCTATTTTTGGCTGTGCGTGAAGTATGACGATTTCAATAGGTAAAAAAGTGATTCTTTTGTGTTATTCATCACGTCCACGCTGAGACGAGCGTAGCAAATATCTATTATTGTGACGAATGCGATTGGTTTTTTGTTGTGCAGGAGGAAATTGTGATCGGAATAATGCTGATTTGAGTGAAAGGGGAAGTCTAGGTTTTTTGGCTATTTTTGGCTGTGCATGAAGTATGACTATTTCGATAGGTGGAAAGCGATTCCTTTGTGTTATTTATCATGTCTACGCTGAGCGTATCAAATGTCTAGTATTGTGACGGCTGCAGATTGAGATGTATTTGTTGTGCAGGAGGAAATTGTGATTGGAATGATGCTAATTTGAGCGAAAGGAGAAGTCTAGGTTTTTTGACTATTTTTTGCTACTTTTGGCTGTGTGTAAAGTACTCTCGATAGGTGGAAAGCGATTCTTTTGTGTTATTCATCACGTCTACGTTGAGCGTATCAAATGTCTATTGTTGTGACGGATGCAGATTGAGATGTATTTGTTGTGCAGGAGGAAATTGTGATTGGAATGATGCTAATTTGAGCGAAAGGAGAAGTCTAGGTTTTTTGACTATTTTTTGCTACTTTTGGCTGTGTGTAAAGTACTCTCGATAGGTGGAAAGCGATTCTTTTGTGTTATTCATCACGTCTACGTTGAGAGTATCAAATGTCTATTGTTGTGACGGATGCAGATTGAGATGTATTTGTTGTACGGGAAGAAATTGCGATTGGAATGATGCTAATTTGGGTGAAAGGCGAAGTCTAGGTTTTTTGACTATGTTTTGCTACTTTTGGCTGTGTGTAAAGTACTTTCGATAGGTGGAAAGCGATTCTTTTGTGTTATTCATCACGTCTACGCTGAGTGTATCAAACGGGGGGGTAAGAATAGGTAGATCTAAAGTACCGGTAAGTTTAGTGTTAATTTCCTGCAATATATTCACATCCAATCACGCCTCGGAACTTGCAGTCTTCAAGGGTAGCGTGGCCGAGCGGTCTAAGGCGCTGGTTTAAGGCACCAGTCTCTTCGGAGGCGTGGGTTCGAATCCCACCGCTGCCAAGTTTCTTTTGCCTCCGCTGACTTTGATCACCGTTTGCGTGCGTACTCTCGCAACGTACGTCGTCGAGTGCGCGTTCGCGTTCGGTGGCGCGCGGTTACCGGAACACCGTGGAAGACTCCTTTGAAGGTCCAATGGGTTGCGTCGGCACGCGGCGCCGTGGTTCACACCTATCAGGAGAACATGCTTCGCAAAGAGCCGTCAAATCCTTTTGCCCGCGTAGCCTGCGTACGCGACATCTCGCATGCGAGCTGTGAACACGGAGGCGGGCAATGCAGGGCCATGCAGGGCACCAGGGCAATGCAGAATATTGCAAATGTTTTGTTCATCGTGTTCAGTCATGTCCACTTTTTTATAAAGTTTGTTATAAAAAAAAGTGTACTTTTTCTGGTATTGAAGTTTTTATTACAATTCTAGTATTACGAAGTCTTAAGAACGCCGGAACGTTACGGTGGAGCATTCTTCAATGAAATATACGCGAATGCTTTATCTGGTTGCCCAAGTGGTTGTGATTTGAAAAATGATTGTTTATCAGAAGATAGTAACGAATCTGATTCTAGGCTCAAGGGCATAATGTAGCTCTTTAAAAGGAAAGTGCAATGGAAGAAGATATACTTATGTGCGAAACCTGTTGTGTACAACTACGCGTAAATGACTACGGTATAATTAACCCTTTGCACTCGGACATGTTTCTTCACGAAGTAACGAATAGCGCAACATTTCGTTTAAAATGGTATAGTTTTGAAAAAAATACTCTGCTCAAATCATGTTTTGCATACAACTTTGCTGATACATTTATGTTGAAACAAAATTGAAATTTTATAGCCTGTTCCTATCGAATGCGTCATAGTTCGTTCACCAATGTACATCGCGGGTTTATTCAAACACATATCGCAGCAATAACTTGTTTATGATATTTCACATGTAATTTTTTCTTCCGAGCATATACAATGTTTATACAATAACTTGCCGCATTCACGCCGCAATTTTAACACTAAACGTACCAAGCTGGGTCAAATGACCCCTTTTAAAAATTACTTTAAAATCGCACATTCATTATTGTTTCTTTCGCTAATTTGAAAAACAACATTTATTTCATAAAGGATCAAATGACCCATCGTGGTAAAAATAGGTAGATTTGTACCGGTACGTTAAGTGTTAAACATACAATTTTCAACTAACTACAGAAACACAACATAAGTCTACGATTTTAACCTACTTCCCCGCGTACCACTCACGCACTTGCACTTTTATGAAGCACCGCGTACGCAAAACATGCGTTTCATGGGAAAGCATTCTCCACACTTCCACGTTTTCACGATTGCGCGCGCATTCCGGGAGTTCACGGGAACAGGACTCCATGGCTCCTGCCATACGATGGGATCCTGTTGACGTTGTTGTTGTCGGGGGCTCGCCATTCCTGCCCGTTCGACTCCGAGGGTCAATTATCGGATGCCTATGAAACTACGAAGGGAAGAACGAGACGACCGGGCGTAATAATAACGCCGGGACGCGGGCTTCGATGAAAAAAGAAGAGCTGTCGGTTGCTCCGTGATGGCGTACTACCCTGTTACAAGTTTCATTCGGAAGATGCGACCACGGACCACGCCCCATTGGCGCGCAGGTTATTGATTCCAACCGGTATTTCAAGGTTCTCCGATACCCGCGTGCATCTGGCTTAAAAAGATGGAACGTGCGCAACTGCTTGACGTCAAGAGCACGTATGCGCGTGTGTTCATAGGAACTTGGAAAGTGAATGTCTGACGATTATGATCTATCGGATGAATTTTTTCAGCGCTATGGGTTAATTGATATGGCGCGCAGGGCAAAGGTTTTGAATTGAGAATGAATGGAGTGTGCGCTGGCGAGACTAGCTGCTAATCTAAAAAAGTTTAAGCAAGTCGACTCCGTGGCGCAACGGTAGCGCGTCTGACTCCAGATCAGAAGGTTGCGTGTTCAAATCACGTCGGGGTCAAGGCAACATTTATTTTTGCTAACGAAGACTTGGATGCGGGAGCTAATTGTTATTATGCTTGGCGACGCTACAAGTTTTGTTACTATTTTGTCAAGCTACGAGTGGATTTTTATGCCAAACCCTGTATATGAAATTACGACGATGATTCGGTATAAACGAACATATATCAAGTATGAAACGGTGTGTAAAAATAACGATACGCGTTCTAACACGTCATCGAGTTCATACGGGTCGAAATAACAAACACGTTCATGAACAATCTTCTCGAGTTTTCCTTAAGCCACTTAAGTTTTTGCGTATCGCCAGTCTTCTTAAGTATTACAAATACAAGTATCAGATAGCCGAGCGAAAATCTGTAAAAAGCCACGTGAAGGTATCTCTTCGCTATCTCGTTGTTTTCGTTAAGATATTTGTAGTAAGGAAAGTGGGTCACGCCGTGCTTTCGTAAATATGCCGCCACAATTCTTCGGCACGTAACCCACGCGCGTCGAAAATAGTCTCCAGTAACCTCGAAGCAGACGAAACATTCTCGTCCCGTCTCTTTCCGATCAGAAACGTCGTCTGCCAACGATCGTTTCTTCGCAATGAAGTGCGGTGCGTGCTCACATCCCGCACACAAGCTGCAAATCATCAGGACAACATGAGCAGAGAAATTTCTCCTCTCTCGTACAGTTGAGCGACATTCGCGCGGGTTGTCTCATTTAGCCCCTCCTCGCACCAGGATCCCAGAATTCCACAGAAAGTCGCCCGACCGCGTTGAGATTTGTCTCTTCCGTATTACCTATTACACTTACTTTCGTCCGAAAGGTTTTCGTTCAACAGGATCGCATGTGGAAGCCGGGCAATTGATGCGCCTCGAGGTACCGACTTGGGATCAATGATAAAAATAGGTTTCAGGAAACGGAGTCACTTTGTCAGCACGTGTCGCGACTCGAATAAACTGAAAGGAGAATTACTAGAATTACCGTCTACGTTTTCCACGTGCGCTTGTATATAATGTGCACTTGGGAGACCATTGTTCACGAAGTAATTTGCATTGAGTTGGCATTGACTGTGCATGAAGGCGATTGTTTAGGGATATGGAGAATAATGCTTATGGGAGGAACGTTGCACGGTTTTTATGGGTAGAGGCGGAAAAAATATTCGGAGCGCGCGTGTAATTTATGCAGGCGATTGTTTAAATAGACGATGTATATTGGGTGGGTTGTGAAATTTGGTTGTCAATAAATGTGTGGTTAAAGGTATATCGGACAGAGTTGCATATGCGTTCTTTCTTCGATCCGTATCACCAGACCTCCATCTTATCGGCACACACCTTACTTTTACTTCGACCATCCTTATGTTTTCCTGGTGTAGGACACTGACTGATTGAGTCTAAATGATTCTGATTGTTAATCATTAAATGCCAAAACCCGGTAAACAGTTGATAATTATCTTAAACCTATCTACCCGCTTCATCTATCAGATCAGTTCGAACAACATAACCGCTGAAATCTGAGTCACTGATATCAAATTTCAGCATCCAAAATACTCATGCCCATAATTTAACAACACACATTTTTTTGTTAACTAAATTTATAAACCTCCGCTTTCTTTCGCGCTGGGCTTTTATTTGCGCAGAAATACAGCAAATAATTTTTTACCCAATCCTCCAACACGTGTCCGTTGATCGCACATAAAGCATAAACAAAACGAATGCACAAAAACAATAATTATTCCGCCAGCCCCCTCTTGTATATAACTAACAATTTGAATCGGCAAACAAATTTCGCATGAATACTACTCCGAGATCCCGACCCCTCAAGCATCCTTACCCAAACTTCATAGTCTGCCTTCCATCTCTCGCTCCTCTCATTCGTCTGAATACCCGGCACGATATTATCGCTGTATGCTAATTTACACGTAGCCCAGTAATCTGCAGTTAGCGGACAGAATGGACATAATCAACAATTTAACCGACTGGCTACTAGGAATGCATGCGAGTCAAGCGGTGCGCCTTTATACGCGTCGAGCTCCACGCATTTCATGTTGGCCGTGGATTGGAAAGACACAATTTTGAGGAAGAGCCGCGCGGGCCCTAAGCACCTCTGTGACGTCGCAACATCTTATTGGTCCACGCCGATCTCTTTCCATTGCTTATTGGTTCATTGACTCTGGTATGGACAGAAATTTCGGCAGGGCGATGGGCCAAACGCATGTTCCCGGCCTGGCGGCCTCTCCCAGCCACGAAACCGACAACGCAGGCCTCCGTTCCTTTATTTCGCGCCGACTGACGCGCGGAGAAGCACAATCACGGGACAGTGACACCGTTTTTCCCCAAAACCCGCATTAATAACGTGTCTCCCACCCGCTCAAACGGAAGTCAATACACGCCGATCGGGTTCCGCGATCGTTCTCCTCTCCTCTCACGCATTCAAGCCCGCCGAAAGTGTCTTGCCGCGTGCGATCTCGCCGGCGATCAAACGTTATTGCGCTTTCCCCTAAAATTACGTTTCAGAAATGGCCGGAGTGGGGAGTGGCAGCTTTCATATCTCTCTCCACGCCGCAGTCCGTGTGCATGCACACGCCGCAGGTTCTCTCGGCTTGTTGACACTAGCGCTTCTATCGGTGGCGTCACGGAATTACAGTCGACCGCATGCGTTCCTGTTGAAAAAATTCCTCACGGGCGAATGTCACGGTATGACGGAATATCGCAATAACCACGACGCTGGAGACCGCCAGCTGGCCTGAGATGCTTTCCTGGCAGCAGGAGGGGCTCGACGAGACAACCCGCGCGAAACTCTGTTCCACGTAGGGAGAGGTGGTCGCCTCCTGCATAAACATGGGCGCCTGGTGTTTCAGTGCTCGCATGCGGGATGTGAGCACGCACCGCGTGCTTGTACAGAGCACATCGGAAGCGATGACTGACGACGGTTCACTCTGTCACAACTGATAGATGGCCGGACGTTGTGTGCCGACGTGACGGGCGAATCTTCGGCGGGTCGGGTTGAGGTGCGAGTTGATTACGGAGGGACATTGGTGGAGGAAGCCTTGCTTGTGACGGGACAGTTGCGTCACCGGCCGTGTATGGACATGTTTAACTCTTTCAATACCAGCGCCGGATATAGTCGACAGCCACGCGATGGTCCGTGGGTATCAGCACCGTCTATAGTCGGCATCCACGACTTTAACACTTTGACTGCATGGTGGTCATCGGTGACCGGCGCAAAAAGTCTCACGGAAAATTAAAAAAATACCTAGTCGGTGGCATTTATAATTTTGTAAATGCAATTAATATTAAATAGTCATTCAATTCTTCGGCCTCCGGTACCTTCGCATTATTTTCATTTTGCACAATTCAAACATATTCTGTAGTACTTCATCACGTTGCGGTTTTAATATGGTATTATAAAATACGCACGGCGCTCAACGTGTTAATTAGCGGAATTATGCAAGGCTGCTTCTAAAATGCTGGCGGAGTGCGTCAGGTAAGCTTGAGTTCACGATAGGTTTCTTTGGAAGGGTTACATTGTGAAATGACCTTTGAGGCGCACCGGAGAATTTTTCCAATAATTATCGTTATTGATGCCGTTCACTCACGAGAACCATAGTGTTCGTGATTTTGAATGAACACACCAACAAGACTCCGTGGCGCAACGGTAGCGCGTCTGACTCCAGATCAGAAGGTTGCGTGTTCAAATCACGTCGGGGTCAAGGATTACTTTTGCACTTTTTTTGGTCGCTTCTTTTACTGTTACGAAAGTTATAGTATAAAGTATACATAGTAGTATATATTATAGTATAGAGTTATGGTTTTTATTATTAATATAGTTATTAGTATTATAGTATAAAGTATAACAGTATATATTATAGTATAAAGTATATACATAATTTTGTTAGGCTCTTTTTATATTTACACGTACGACGTAATTAGTTTTGTTGAATATTCTCGATATTATTTAAATACGTAATCAAGAATATGTACTGAATGAAAATTTGCGCACCTTATTTGTTGATGGTTTTGTTCACGTATACAAGTAATTTTTACGGAAGACAAACAAGCAGTTTCTATTATGCGTTTATGGAAACATCGCGTGGTTAATAGAAGAATAAAAAATCTTGCAAACTTACTGATATTATATTTGAATACATTACTATGTCTTTAGTACAAAGTATCCGAAGCAGTCGTGGCCGAGTGGTTAAGGCGTCTGACTAGAAATCAGATTCCCTCTGGGAGCGTAGGTTCGAGTCCTACCGACTGCGAAATAACGTGTTTTGAGAGTGTTTCTCTTTTTTTTTTTAGAAAATCAAGACGAAAATAAATGTTTCAAGTGCAAAACAGAATGATCAAATGTACACTCTAGGCGGGTGTGTGTCTGTAAATAACGATTAGAATAATCAGAAATATTGCTTGCAACGGATTAATTTTATATGTTTTTTACGATAATACTTCACCATGCTCAATATTTCGGTATTGTAATATTGGTTATAAGAAAGGGACAAGAACCGTTCTAACGGGTGTCTCAAAATGGGCTGACATTTTATTTGATTAATAAATCGTATTATTTATTTAAAAAATACGAACGTTTTTATTTTAAGAAGGAGCTGCAAGGCTCCTTCGATAAAGTCTGCGACTACTTCCACATATGCAGATTAAAAATAAACGTGAATAAATGTGTAAGGATGGCCTATTTGTTCAAAAATTAGGGTGAGACGGGGTTTTCATAAATCATAAACACTTAATTGAGACGACCACACTTTATTGACGGCTTATGCCGACTGCTCATGACCGACTGCTTATGATCGACTGACTTCCAAACGGACGTGTCAACGTGCCTCTTGTCGCCCGAGACGCAATTCGGCGGCGGCACATGTGATCCGAGACGCGCATAACAAAAGAATGCGTCGTCGTATCGGCCGTTAAAACTTGGAAGGGCCGTGTAGGAAATTTAGGAAAAAGCGCATGGCAACAGAGACACTTTTATCTGTCTTACGCAGGTTGCAACGTGTTGTGCGATAGGACTAAGCGTCTTGCGCCTCCTTTGTACACGGTACAAAGGAGATGACGTAGTCTCAGGCGATAAGGGACAGTCTGCGGCCCGCGAAGGCCCAAAACGCTGCGCCCGAGGGGTCATTCTGGCGTTAGCAAGCGAACCGAGCGGACAACGAGTAAATCTTATTATTTTAGAATACTATATTTCTTACAGCCGCTACAAATGTGAAATGATACTGTTCAGATCGTACATATACAAGATATCCAATGCGAATAACGATGTTAAAGCTAATGATAATGATAATGTGAGGGACCAAGATGAAATTCCACGCAAGGACGTCGTTTACTACTGTAAGACGATCTCTTACGACAACGAAGTATCGAACGACTGGGTGACGCAATGCACTGCCGCCAAAGAACGATACGCTGAATAATAAGAACGAAAACTAAACGAACGCAGCACTGACAAAGGGCAGTGCATGATCGAGAACGCGTCCGACCCAGCGAGAAGTCATTCTTTTCCGGACCACGGACGATAGTACACTTTACGCGATATAGTACACTTTTACACTACCTTGATGTGCATTTAGATTTCAAGGTCAACTTCAACGCTCATGTCGTGATACAGATAGAGAAAGGACAGAATGCCTTCATCGTCAACCGAAGACACTTCTACTCGAAACTACTGTAACAAACTTAAGAAGGCGCGTCGCAACAGCAACGTATTTCGTCGCCTGAGGGACATCGTAAAGCGCCGTGCAATAGGGCCTGGGCGTCTGACGTCTACTTATACAAAGGGCTAAGAGGATGACGTCATTTTGGGCGATAAGCGGATGTTTGGGCGTCTAACGATGCTCAACACTTCGCCCGAGTGGCATTCCAATGCGAGCGAGCGAGTAGTGCAGGCAGAATAAATTGAATATTCTTCGAACCGCATTTTCCTTTTTGCGTAATATCTTACACTACTATCCGTTAAAATATTATTCTTCAAGTTTCTAGTAAGGCAGATTTGGTTGATCGTGGAGCACCTGACAGTTTTCGGAAGAAAATGCCTCATAGCATGTCTGAGAAAATATTGAACATCCGAGTCAAATTGCACAGAGCTCATTAGTAATCACAAGCTGTGTGAAGAGCTGTATTGAAGCTTAAAGGAATCATTGGGCTAATATTTACAATATGCAAACAAACAGTCTGATTTTTGCGTCACTCTTTCCAAATTCGTTATATTTCGAAAATGTGCAACAAACAGAGCAGATTCCACCTGAGTCCTTCGCGTATCTTTATAGTGAAGACATTATTAAAAGTAAAGAAATCGTCTCTATTGTACACTATTACAATAGAAAAATATACGATAAGAAAATATGTAGAGTAGGTTAATTAAAACTGACGTCTGAGGTGGACACAAATCCACGATTGAGAAGCACTGGTGGCTTTAAATTCGTAGTTGGCGTCGCCAGTATTTAGAGTATGTAATGGGATCCTTTCAGTTCTCGACTCTCGTCGATGCTGAAGTGCTTTTTCTTTGTTTATACCATCTCAAGTGGTATTTGTAATCATCTGAGATAAACAATTTTTGTTGAATCGTTAGCTCCTCGGTAGTATAGTGGTCAGTATCCCCGCCTGTCACGCGGGAGACCGGGGTTCGATTCCCCGCCGGGGAGGAGTTTATATTTTTGATTTTATTCATTTTGTAATGTATAATATTGAATTAATCTAATAAACATTATCTTTTGTCGATTCTACGAGGGTTGTAAATCCTCGACGCGTTGTGCCACTTGAATTATGCGCGTTTTCTCACGACCGTTTAGGGAGATGAGAATGATTTTGTTGTATGTAATGAGGTAACAAAGAACGTATATTTTCTCTAAAAATATATAACAAACGGTTTTGGATACTAAGTTAGTTTGTCGCGATAAAGTAATGTTCGCGTGTTGAGTGTAAGTATTGTGTAACGTTGTAACGGATTGTTTAGTGACGCGTGTTGTTGGTGCGAGAGTTTGAATCAGAGTGCCCTTCTCGTCGTTTTGGAAGAATCATGAAGGAAAGGGCTTGTGCAAGATTTGGGAAAGGAAAGGAATTTGCCAATCAGGGAGTTTTTTTTCTGGTGATGTTGTTAACCTATGATTGGATGCAAGTTTGCTCCACCCATAGCGGAAAATACAGTGTTTCCCCTTTTTCGCTGATGAGTGGGGCGACATGTGGCTACAGCATGTCTTAGTAAAAGAGAAAGCGGGTATTGGTACTTGACTGAAGATTGAAGACTAAGCGCAGCGCTGAAGTAATAAAGATGTTAGGAAGGTACTTGAAATGGTCACGGAGGATTAGGGAACGGAGTCGTGGAACTATAATGAATGCATTGAAGGCTATTTTTGAGGCGTCTCGAGAGTGCAGGTATAAAGGCTTTGTTTTGGGGATGGGACAGGACTCCGGGCGAAACGACTCGAATCAAAAGGGAAAGTGTGGTGTGTAACAGCCATCTTGCTTGAATTAATAATACGCTTTTCACCCACCGAAGGTATTGCTGCTTTCCTTCCTTTGATTTTTCGTTTAAACTTTTTTTTTCATTTAGGGTTTCTTTTGTAGAAGTCTGGATGACCGAGGCTTTTACAATTTATGCAATATTGTGTCATGTCCACGTGTTCAACGTTTGCTTTTAATGCATTGACTGTTACACGAGTTTATATAATAAGAAAATCTCCGATAAGCTATGCGCGCTGCTATACCATGCGCCAATGGTTTCTTATCGTAGTAGAAAATTATTACGGTTAGAACGAAATGCCTAGGGACTTCCATCGAGCTGAAAATCTGTATTAGAGAATCGTACTGAGTCTATTATTTCTTATCGTAGCAGAAGATAAGCATGTTTAGAACGAAACGTTTCGGGTCATGCACTCAGTTGAAAATCTTTCCTCAAGAACGAAGTACCTAAGACAGCCTGTGAGATTCAAAAATGGCTTCTTCTTTTTTCAATATTTTTTCTGTCGTGACGCTGCTTGGACGCGCGCGTACTGTGGTATACTAATGCGAAGCGCACTGCTAACAGATTGCAATTTACTCGATACAGGTATGTAAATATATTAGGGCCATTGTTTCTTATCCTAGCAGAAGATGTTTACGTTTGGATAGAAATCCTTATGGGCATTCATTCAACACCTCATGCGTCAAGTCTGTTTTGTCTTGTTTATCGTTTGGTCCGCTAGACACAATTTCATCGAAATCGGCTTGCGGCCGGGGTTCTGTTTAGGTTATGACAATGTAATAGATACATTTTAGAAGTGCAAAATAATCTGGTAGAGCAATGGCCAGAAAAATTACTAAACAAGTTAGCACTTTTTGTGATACATGTAAAGGACAACCGTTTTTATGTTTACCGTGTTTCAATAAAATCTTTACAATTTTTTGATAAGAAATTAAGTAAATTTAACATTTAAATTTAAAAAGTAATTACTTAAAACAATGTAAATTCACCGGTGGTTAACGCGGTTTAAACGGAAACTTCAATGTCAGCCATCGACGTGGTACTCAACGTGTTAAAGCTACTTTCATAACAATTTAATAGTATTATCATATCTTGTGAAATATCTTTCCAAATACCTACTAACAAACCTCGTAAATCCTCAAATGAACATCACCCCAATACGGCAGTCACCGTATTAAATCGCTCTCCGCGGAGGTCGACCAACTGAGATGGTTGTTAACACGTTGAGTGCTACGCCGGTCCCTGGGGACCGGCAATCGACATTTCGTTTGGGCGGCGTGGATTCTAGGGACTGACCGCGAAATTCTCGTTTGATCGACATCGATTCATATATTGAGGTTTAGAAATGGAGATTTGCACAATGTTAAAAGAAAAACATTCGTATTTTTAACACGTTCACGCCGGCGCGGGCACACATGTTATAATGTGTAAATGTATATAAAAAATATAAATATTATATGGCCCGCACTAAACTGTCTCATCGGGCGGCGCGGGCCACCGGTGACCCGCACTAAACTGTCCTATCGGGCGGCGCGGGTCTGGCGGTACGCATTCGATTGTGTTCTGAATTATTAGATTATTAAACCCTGAGAATTAAAATAATGAAAATTTAACGTTTATTCAATAAAAACATTTATTTTTAATAATAATCATAATCAATAATTTATCAGAAACATAAGGTTTGTTCAATAACATAAACACAATATTATACAAAGTATTATATATAGTAGTAGTATATATTAAATACATAGTATTTGGTCTATTCGAATCAGCTAGTGGGTATTAGGGCGCAAGCACTGAACAGTATAATTTGGTGCCGCGCCGCCCCATGGGACGGACCCCGAATATCCGCGCCGGCGTCAACGTGTTAAATAAACAATATGATTTATTAATAAATTAAAATGTCAGTCCATTTTGAGACACCCTTTAGTACGTCATGCAATATTGTCGTATACCGTTTTTCTTTATCATCTTTTAAAAATATCGTATAGCCCGTCCTAACTGCATCATCCTGTATATAATGTCTCAATAAAAATGAGACGAATGCCATAATACTCGAACCGACTAAATCGTGACACGTAGAGTTCATAACTGTCATGACATAGCTACCATCCACATTTATTGGGGTGCAGACAACAAGTTCACGATTGCAGAAAGCAAGAATCTCTTCTTATATTATAAATAATGCACAAAAAAAAATCCGGTTGATGAAAGTATGTATTTTACGGTACGCTCGAAGGCGCCGTGGCTTAGTTGGTTAAAGCGCCTGTCTAGTAAACAGGAGATCGGGGGTTCGAATCCCCCCGGGGCCTTTGTGTGAAATTATTTTTGCATCCTGGTACGAAATTTTTGTCCATTTACCGCGGGAACCTCATAAAATCTTCCAATCACCAACGCGGCGCACACCAGAGTGTAATTAACCAGTTAAGTGTGTTTGACGACTATATAGCAGAATTTTGTGTCATCCTGATCATCCGTCGTGCGTAAAATTTTGTAACAATTTGATATATAAATTGTAATTTTTACGAAAAATAAACAATATTCGTAAATTTTAATATATTTTACCAGTTAAGTGTGTTTGATTTATTATGCATATAACACATGTTCATGTCAATCAACTGTGAAAATATCAGAAATAAAATTGTTCATTTTACAAAATAAAGTCGTCTTTGTAACCCAATATTTCAACAGCGACACTTACTCTGTGTTTAACGACTATATCCGTCATCGCTTGATTATCTCAACACACACAGATATCGTGTCCATATAAATACAATTTTTTGCACAGACTTTGCAAATACTCGGTCAATTAGTTCCTCTTTTCATCGTTTCAACAGTTGACTTCGGCACATTTGCACACATCCGCGCTCATATTATCAAATTCAATAAACGTGTACACGACCCCATAGCCCCCCAATATGCTTTATTACTAGACATGTATACACGCTCGTAGAACCCAGATGTCTAAATAGTCCATACTCACTATTTTCGGTTTACTCTCGGATGTAACCGAATAACCGATTGAAGAGGGTAAAAAATAATTCAGCACACGTCGGTATAATGAATTTTCATCGTTCGTGCCCTCTTCATTATTTGTCACAGCTACGCATCCGCATGAGCAAGTGTCGGTAATTTCAAAGGTATTCCGTTCAGCTTCCACCCACGCTGTTCCTTCTGTAATTACATTCGACGCATCGTGTGAGTCATGACTTGTTTGCGCAGTTGCTTGGGACTTATAACTAAGCTGCTTCATCGATTCTTTTTGCGTCTCAGACGAATTTTCATCATTCGCCGCTTTTACTCCTTCCGTTATGGTCCTCACAATGTCAGCAACAATTTTTGTCGTTTCATCATTTACCGCAGTTCCCATTTCTTCTCCCGACTGTCTAAATTCAGTTTCCATCACCTCAGGACTTTCGGTTCCTCCGTTTTCCGGCACATTCTTACCACTTTTCACGTTTTTCAATTTTTCTCCACACACTCGGCATTTAGCTTTCGATCCGTTCGCACCGACTGTTCCTATGCACCCAAAAATTTCGCGTTGATTTTCATCCGCTTGCTCGATAACTAACTTTTGCTCTGAACGCAGGTGTGCATTTTCGATTTGTCCGACTTTTTCATCCAAATCGCGAGGAATTGCCTCTAACTTCTTAGACGCAACTTTTTCGGAACCAACACCAGTCCCCCGCCCTTTGATCTTGTCACTAGGACCCTGCAGCGCGAAGTCTGAGAATGGATTCTCGATTTCGAAGGATACGAGGTTGCATTCTTCCTCCAAGAAGTCCTTTACTTCTGCTTTCATCCTGTTTCGCAAGTCACTCTCGGCCTTCCGAGCTTCTTCCGCGGTTATTCTTGGCGATCTACTTTCGAACAGAATTTCTTTGCCCGACGATGACGGCAGAGGTTTATCGATCTCGCTGTCGATCGAAGAAGTGTCTTTCCTTGGGGAATTAAAGAGATGATCTTCGGCATCGTCGGAGGATTTCGAAGTACCGGGTCTTGAAGTATCAATCGTTTTATGCTCACTTTTCGATTCTTCTATGAAGTGCAGTTTTTTGTGCGGTTTTGGTGGTTTAGGAATGCTATTATCGACTTTGGGTTGCGGCTGTCTTGATGTAGAAGAATCTTCTGTAATGGTCTTCTGGGCGTTATGTAAATGTTCGAGCGAATTTTCTGAGGAGGATTGGCTCGTTGAATGTAATGCGTTGAGTAGGATTTCCGGTTTCAATGTGTTATTGTCAGCTTCGGCTTGTGTCTGGGTTAATAACTGATCTGCGCTGCTAGAAGCAGTCGAAGAAGGTTCTGTACTGGCTCTGTGACGTTTCAATGTGTTCTCCAGGATCCTGGTGCTTTTTGGTGACAAGTCTTTGGTCTTGAGAGTACGTTCCATCAGCTGAACGAATTCCGTTTCGGGGGTGAATTCATGGGGGGCTGTAAGAAAATGAAAGATGCTATAGGTTCTGGAGATTTGCGAAGAATGTATGAATTTTTTGCTGTAAGCAGTGTTGTAATGCAAAGGAGGACAATTTAGTTTATTATATAATGAACATTGCTCAACGTTGGTTGGTATGTCGGTATGAATAAATTGGTCATTGTGTTCGTTGAGATTTGATTTGTTATTAGCCAAACTAAATGCTGCAGTCTATGTGTTTCAAAATCCTGAGTTCCTCCTTCAGAAGACTATACGATTTCTTGCATTATTTCATTTAGCGTAGAAGAATTATCGTTACAATTTAGTTACATAATCAATCAATAGAGTTCACACTAGCCAAAAAATGTCATCCCCAACGAACGCTTCGGTCGAAAGTATGTAGCAGTCAAAGGGTTAAAAGATTTTCATCGCACACGTACTTGCCGTATCCACGGATTCTCCCAAACGTAAATGCGCCGCATTCGAAGTCTCTTTTAACAGAGCGCGAAGTTTCGCAAATCTTTTTGCAGACTCCTTAGACCGTATTTGTCCTTCGCGATCTCCTAATATCGTATTCTCAGGCTTCGCCGGATTTTGCACTCGATTACGATCATCATCAGACTCGAATACCTCAACTGGTGCCTCTTGCTTGGCTTGGTCGGATACATTTTTCATGTCTTGCTTGAGCAGCCGTTGGCTCTCGATAAATTCCGTATAACGTCGCGACCTCGCTAGATTGAGTTCGGGATCATCGAGCAAATTAGTGAAGCCTCTCTTTTCGGTCACCAAAGGCCGTTCGTTAACAGCTTTTGTGTCAGCTTTGTTCTCTGCAGACTTGGCTTCATGCGAACTAGTTTGCTTTCGCAATTTACGGTGCTGCCAATCTTTCCAATTTACGTTTCCTGCCCGGCGCGACGACGTGATTGTGTCGGAAAGGTACTGGTGAAATTGTGTATGTAATTTACTGTGCGCGGATTGAAAGATATTAATGCAGCTGGCAATATTAATGACGGATTGAATTTAATTGCGGATTGAAGTTGGGCTCGAGGCTTTCGTTTGTTTTTCTCGGTCGCTTTGATAATGAGAAACTGGTGATAAAGAGTGAGCGTAGGTTTCGTATTTGTGCGGAATGTTTGGTCAGTACTTGTGGCAACCTTATGCAAGATTGCGCGTGAAATTGTAGTTAAAGTGCGGTATATAAGAAGTTTGTCTATAATTTCAACGATAAATGACGTCATGTGAAAATTAATCTGGGTAGAGTTGATGTAAGAAGCATTCGTACAGTGAACAATTCCAAACAGAATATTGCGAAATGGTAGTTTATTATCTGTCTATAGTAGATACAGTGCCAGAAATTGAGTTGTTGACAGAAGTATAAGACAGATATGTAAGAGCACTAAATATTCATACAATTTCTATTCCCGAGCATTTACAATTGAATTTACGATCTAAACAGACCAGATTATTGTTTGTTAATTATAATAGACATCGTAAGTATCTTTACAAACGCTGTACCTATTCAAAACTTTGTAATATCCAAAATTATTATTAAAAATGAGATAAAAATATGCGGAAATTATGAAAGAAGAAAAAAATATTCGTCGTAACACTTTTATACTACAAAGTATAGCTGCTATTAGTGTTTCATGTGTATTCGGTATTCTTTGGTTTTCGGACTTTCGAAACCGCTCTTATGAAGACAAAATGGATAGTATCCACACTGTGAGTAATGTGCAGAATGAGAAATGTGTCGTCTGTAACTTCGTACTGCAAAATGCAGGTGTTATTCAGATTCAGCATCTCATTTATTTTGGTGTCCTACGTTTCTTCTATTTTCTTGAATCGATATTTATTAATAAAAATGCTGACGTGCGTTAGTCAAAGCACAAAATTAAGAAAATAGAGAGAAAAAAAGAAATCGACGAGGATGGGATTCGAACCCACGCGTGCAGAGCACATTGGATTAGCAGTCCAACGCCTTAACCACTCGGCCACCTCGTCACATATAAGGCAGTATCCAAAGTCCTCAGAAACGGTAGACGAACACTACAATACATCGTGTTAAATATTTAACACCATTGACCTTTGTCTGAGCCGTTCGTATACGCATAAACAGGATTGTCCTCTCGCATGCCGAACCAAAATTTTCCTATACTCCGCTCCGTCGATATATTCCCACCATCGATTCCTTCATATCCAACAGCTGACCCACGCCGAGAACTCACTATCTGCGCAGATATCAAATCCCACCGCTTATCTCCTTACATCTTCACCTACTTTCTTACATTCCCGTATCACTTATCGTCCAGTCGATTACAACACTTTTTCGCGTCATCGCAATGACCCTCAACTCCACGCAATATTTTCAAAAACCCGCCGCATTCCTCAACTAGCTGATAACGCAGTGACGAAAAACGCGATAAACTTCTCGCGCGAAATTTTCTATCTCTCCACATTCAGTCCCGTTACACAACGTTGCGTGTAACACCCTGTTGACGACTGTCCTCAGACATGTGCATTCATTATCCTAATACCCGGTTAAAGATGCCGCGACCAGATGATCGAGCGTCGTTATCTCAACACATGCAACAGTCCGAGGAGCACGTGATTGAGAATCGTGGTTTAGTACCCAGCAAGTGACTATCACTGCCCGTTGAGTAACCACTTTGCTCAGACCGTCGCTGCTGCTGCCGCGTTCTCTTTAGATGGACGATTGTATAACCGTTCCGCCAGTTGTTCGTTACCTACTACTTTGTCATGGATGACGCGCCGCTGCACATAGAAGTCTACGACGAAGGGACCCTCAAGGGTCTCGAGAGGGACTTCAGTCGTCTGAAGGGTGGGTATTAGTCGAATTCCTGCTCATCAACTGCTTGCAATCCTGCGCCAAACGCCTGCAATCCTTGACGCTTCTGCTGTTACAGACGACTGCTACCTGGACCATGCAGGCGCGACTTTGTATTCTGAGCGACAGATGCAGACCATCGCCGATGATTTACGCACGGCTTTGTACGCGAATCCGCATTCGGTCGGAGTTGCCAGCGGCATGACTTATGACATCGTCGAACGCGTGCGAATGAGGTAAAAATAGATAGTTTGTTGCGTGCAATACGGACGTGGGAACCCGGGGGTCTTCTGGTTGCAGGGTCTTGGAGCATTTTCGGACGACGTCGGACGAGTACAGCGTTATTTTTACGTCGGGCGCCACGCATGGCTTGAGGATCGTCGCCGAAACGTTTAGATTTCGAAGGGGAGAGGATCAAGATCAGGGTCATTTTGTGTATACGCAAGATAATCACACGTCTGTGCTCGGCATGCGGGAGATTGCGATCAGAAGGGGGAGTAAAGTGACCTGCCTCAAGCATGATCGAGCCTTCGACATGATCAAACCGGATATGATTTCGGACTGTGAGTCGGCAACGTGCGGAAATTCGCTTTTTGTGTTTCCGGCGCAGTGCAATTTTTCGGGACTGAAGTATCCGCTTAGGTGGATCAAGGATGTACATGCTGGAGGGTTGAAGATGGTTTGTGAGAAAAGATGTACCAACTGGTATGTTTTGCTGGATGCTGCTGCATTCGTACCGACGAACAGTTTGGACTTATCGGCCGTCAAGCCAGATTTCGTGACGTTGTCGTTTTACAAGATGTTCGGTTATCCTACAGGACTCGGTGCTCTCTTAGTCAGAAATTCTAGTGCTGAGGTGCTGGATAAAGTGTACTACGGTGGTGGCACGGTTGAAGTTGCGTTGAGCTCCGAAATGTTTCACGCGAAACGCAAGGAGTTGCACAAAAGGTAATTAGCATGTCCTGGGTTTAGTGTGTTGACAGATGAACGTCTTGTTTTGGTTTAAATATTTCGTTAATTTGTGACTTTCTGTACACGTTTTAAAGGCTTCGTAGATATTTGATTAAATATATATAAATATATATAAATAATAGTAGATACCGACTAAAACATATCTAAAAAGCAAGAAAATGAACACGAAGTGTAATATTTCAATATATATTAACACAATGCAATATAAAACTAAAATTAATAATCTGAAAAAGTAAATAATAAGTCGTAAAAATTAAATAGTTTCACTACAGAAAATATTTGTGACAAATAAAAATTATAAAATATAGTAACTAATTTAAATATATTAAGAACCTGTTTAATAATCTGATAATCCACGAGAAGGCTGACTTATACAAACTTACGCCCGTTTCCGTTTTTAAATAAAAATTCAAAATGACTAAAATAATGTGTGAAAACTCATTTAAATAATATAATTCATAAAATATGAAGTGTAATATTTCAATATATATTAACAGATAATATAAAACTATTAATAATATGTGATAAATTTAATTATATGTAGATTTATTACTTTGAACTGGAAGCAGCGTTTCGTAATAGCGTTCATCCAAACACACCAAACCCAACAAAATAAAACAAGTTTAACAAGAAAGCAAAAACATTATTACATACTGTGCGTCTTTTGTCAATTTGGCAATTAATACATTATTTTCACCTGTTGAACAGGTTCGAAGATGGTACCGTGCCGTTTTTATCTATCGTATCTTTACAACACGGCTTCGACATATTATCAGAACTCACTATTAACAAAATATCGATGCACGTGCACTCGTTGGCCAGATACCTACATCATTCTTTGCTGAAGATGCATCACGGCAATAATGCACCAGTGATAAAATTATATGCGGATACGGATTATGAGGATCGACAGTTGCAGGGTGGTATCGTCACTTTCAACATTTTACGATCCAATGGCGAGTATGTTGGGTATATGGAGGTGCTCAACATGGCAGCTTTGTTTAAAATACAGCTGCGCACCGGTTGTTTTTGCAATCCGGGCGCTTGTCAAAGACACCTGTCCCTGACAAACGAAGAAATCTTACGAAACTACGACGCAGGATACGTATGTGGCGGCACAACAGATCTTTTAGACGGAAAACCGACGGGAGCCGTCAGAATTTCGTTCGGATACATGTCCACCATAAAAGATGCCGAAACTGTACTGCTTATGATCAGAAAATGTTTCGTGGACGGCCCAGAAATTACAAAAATACCTGATTGGTGGGAAGACTATAAGGAAGTATTGCGTAATAAGTATTATCCAGGAAATGTGACTTGCAAAGTGCCGCGGGTTGTTATGACAAATGGTGCGGGAATTGTGAACTTACGTAGTGAGATTGACATGATAAGGGATTTCAAAAGTTTGAAAGCAACGCGGGAAACTTCGAGGAATAAATCGATATTGGCCCGTTTGTTTATCTATCCGATAAAATCATGTGCTGCTTTTGAAGTAACGGATTCGTGGAAATTAAATGCAAAGGGCTTGGAGTATGACAGAGAGTGGATGATAATGACATCAGCAGGCGTATGTTTGACACAAAAGCAGCAAGTTAACCTTTGTCTGGTCAGACCAATCATATGCAAGAAAACGAAAGTTATGAAGTTGACATATCCAGGTATGACAACCCTATTGCCATCAGTATATTTTTGTTCGTTCAATTTATTAACAAAAGTCAATGACTACAGGAATGCCGGAAATTGAAGTACCAATTCATTACACGTCTAACAATTATATGAAAGGTACTATGTGCCAAAGCAGGGTATGTGGACATAAAGTACAAGGGACAGATTGTGGAATAGAAGTTTCAGAATGGTTAAGTTTGGCTCTCGGTAAACCAAACTTGAGACTTATTAGACAAAACGATCAAGAATATAACAGAGGTACCTACATTAACCGCACATTAATTTGCTAATAGTTTGTTTGACGCATGTTTTTCTTTGCAGATACTCAGGCACCAGAGTTGTCCTTCTCTAGTCAAGCTCAGTACTTGTTATTAAACGAATCTAGCATATCATGGCTTACTGACAGAATCTCTGAAAACGCAGACTTTGAAAGAAGTACAGTGCTGCACAGGTTCAGAGGAAATTTGATTCTAACCGGATGTAAGGAATTTGAGGAAGTAAACTGGAAGAAAATTCGTATAGGAGACAATGAATTTACAGTAGGCATCTTGCTGTAATATTTTAGTTAATTATTTTGGATAGTAAATAATATGGAACTTCCGTAGGTGAATGGACCTTGCACCAGATGCCAAATGATTTGCATTGACCAGACTACGGGTGCAAAAACAGTGGAACCGCTACGTACCCTAGCCAAAGAATTCCATGGAAAATTGCGGTTTGGCATTTACCTGACTCGTGTCACGAAGAAGGATGGTATTCTTAGTATTAACGACCCTGTCGAATGTACATAACTGGATAGACAAACGTTACTTACGAATATTTAATACGTTGACTGCCACAGTGATCACCGGTGACTGGCGGAAAAGATTTTACTAGAAATGCAAAAGATTGACAATGAAGCCTACTTGCAATCTTGTAAAGGCAATTGATATTGGAACGGCGCTTCAATACTTTGGCTTCTAACTACTCTTTATTACCTTCATTTTGCACGATTTAACACGTTGGCTGCCGTGGGGGTCACCGGTGACCGGCGCAAGAGATTTTACTTAAGATCCAAAATATTCGCAATGGATAGTAATAATTATTTTATAAATGCAGTTATTGTTAGAATAGTGATGCGATTATTTGCTCTCCAATACATGCACATTATTTACATTTTGCATATTTCATTCCATAAAAATAATGGAGTGTTTAAAGAACGCGTCCACACTAGCGACACTGTTGACCAATTGTTCGGCAACATTTTTTTTCAGGTACTGCCTTGAGAGCGAACATAGCGTAACAGATCGCCAACAGTTGCGCAACTGTTGATCAACACGTACACACTGCACGAACTTGTGTGTTGATCAACTGTTGTTCAACAATGTTTGCTTAGTCACGATGCACCGTAACATTTTGACTGTTGTGATGGTCCTGGCCGACCGGCGCAAGAGATTTTACTGAAGATCCAAAATATTCGCAATGGACACCAATAATTATTTTATAAATGCAGTTATTGTTAGAATAGGGATGCGATTCTTTGGTCTCCAATACATGCGCATTATTTACATTTTGCATAATTCCGTCAAACGCTGTAGTATTTTATAGCACCGCCATTCTACTACGGCAAAATACACACGGCAGTCGACATGTTACTCACACTCTGCAGTACTTAATCGCATTGCGATTCTAACATAGCAAAAGTTATTGTTAGAATAGTGATGCGATTCTTTGCTCTCCAATACATGCACATTATTTACATTTTGCATAATTCAGTCAAACGGTGTAGTATTTCATAGCATCGCCATTCTAATACGGCAAAATACGCACGGCAGTCAACGTGTTAATCATACTCTGCAGTATTTCATCGCATCGCGTTTCTAACATAGCAAAATTCGCTTGGCAGTCAACATATTAAGTAACTATGACCAATAATGCTGTGACTATCGAAACAATGTGAAAGTATTTATTTTGTACTTTTATAGAAGAATCTCGCAGATACATTCTACTTTAGTATACTGTCTGTATTAAGTAAAAGTTGCACATCTATATTAAATCTTATTTATATAATATTGCTTCTGTGTTTTATAGTATGTGTTGAAGATACAACTTATATTATCTCACACAACATAACCTGCGACCTATCTACCTTTCTTACTGGCTTACCCTCTGATACGTCTTTACATACTAGGGACACGGCATAAAGATCAGGAAATACCCTCGTATCTAGCTTTGAATACACAAGTTCATCGTTGATATAAACTTCAAAAGAAGCTAAAGGATTGGATTAATAAGAAATCACGATATAATTTTAAAGTGAATCAAATTGGATTGTAACAAACTTGCCTGGTCTCCCATTTTTACCAGTGACTTCTGCTAACGGTACATTATTCTTAATCAGTTCTGACAGTTCCAGAAATTGCTTTTGGTGCCCACACAGCTTACTGCAATCAAGTAACCAAACGTTAGACGAATTTATCATTGCTGCAAAAAGTGAGGACAAATGAAAATCTGAAAGGTTATTTTGATTGCCTGCGAACATACATCTGAGTGATCGTTCAAAACGTCTCGATTTTGGTGAAAAATTGAGCATACGTACCAATATTCCACGTAGACCTTCACGCCAGACATCCTACTCCAAAATTCCTTCTGTAAAACAAAGCATTCGTTTCTTCTTACCCGGGTGTCGCACGCCGTCTTTGAAAAATGTTCGATCAGACTGTGCTTTGCATCAAAACAGTGACGAATTTCCAAATTAAAAGCTGAACCAAAATGAAAACAAATATATCGATAAATCGTAACATTGAATAAAGCGAATATTTTTTGTTTTGAAATGAGAATTTTATCTGCGTTTATATATTAAGATATTTTTAATGGTATTTCCTTTGGACTGGGTAGCAATTCAGTGCACACCGCCATTTTTCGCACACGTAGGGCGAAGGTTTGTCGTCGCTCCGCGCTTTCTAACGTTTTACCGCCTTTTTTCGTGTTTAACGGCATCGAATGACTGTTAGACCGGTCGAAATTGTTGCTCAACGCGTTGTTCTTCGTCGACGAACATTTGTGCGCGTCGAGAGTTCGTAGACGGTGTTACGCGCGAATGTTTTGAAAATTGTGTACGTGGGCAACAGGTGTCAATGTTTCGTTCGGAACACGCCTGTCGTTGGCCCAGCGTCTTTTGTCAAGTTCAAAAATCCGGATCCCGTCTTACGTGAATCGCGACAGTGAAACAATCGTAAATAATGTACCACACAACGTGCATTCGAAAGGTGTTCGAAGAACGACGAAACAGTACAATCGTACAATAATATCATACTTTAAGCGAAACATTGTTGACCGAATCTCAAGTGCAAAATGGATTACGATTATCTCATCAAATTTTTGGCCCTCGGCAACTCCGGTGTTGGGAAAACGAGTTTCCTGATTCAGTATACGGATGGCACGTTCAATTCACAGTTCTTGTCCACTGTTGGTATTGATTTCAAGGAGAAGCGTGTGGTAAGCATATGTTTATGGTCAGTTTCATGTAAGGTACCAGCTGTGCCAACACTTGTTCATTTTCTCTAAGACAGCAATGTTTATTACTATAGATATATCAAACGCCCAATGGCAGAAGCCAACGAGTACATCTGCAGCTTTGGGACACAGCTGGACAGGAAAGGTAATATATATAATTATCGAGTCCTCGTGGCATGAGAATGGTATTAAGAACGATGTATTGAGATACTCGCATAGATCATCACTGCGTATATATCAGGTCTACTGGAAAGTTCTGTCCGTTCTTGGAATAAAAGAGAATAGAAATTTTTATTACCGTCAATAAACTTTATTAACACGTTCATGCCGGGGCCGATTTTCATGTTTTTCGCTGTGAGGCAACAGTCGAATTTATGCAGCGTTTCATTTGGTGGTGCACGATTGTTGCTTGTTTCAATTATTTAAGTTTTCAACTATACGGCAATTTTGTCCACTTACTAAACGAACTATATTTTTGATGGTGAGCGGCGTCTGAACAATTGTTCACGTGCGATGGGACAGTTGAGTGCGAGCCACCGGTGGTACACGCCGGCGTGAGCGTGTTAAATAATATAATTGCCATTATTATTAACAAGTTGACTGCCGTGCATAATTTACTATTTGCGTTTCAAAAATTAAAATAGCCGACGCAAGTGCAAACATGAGTTAATTCGTGACTGATCAGCAATGTTTGGCCATGAAAACACGAGTTAAGAAGCATGTTGCAGGAATATATCTACGATATTCTATACTATATTAACACGTTGACTGCCACGTATATTTTACTATATTGAAACCGTAATGTGATGAAGTACTACAAAATATGATTGAATTGTGCAAAATGAAAATACTGCGAAGATAGCAAAGACCAAAGAATTGAATCACTATTTAACCCTTAACGGATGATGACTTTTTTGACCGGGTGAGGTAGCAGGACAAAGCGATTTTTGCGAATGCGTTGAGTGACTTACATGATATAATAAAATGATCTTACATATAAATTATCTCATAAAAACGTTATATTTCGATTGTTTATCTATATTTACACCTTTAAAACTTTATTTTTACAAAAATTATGTAGGATTTTTGATTGGAATGATATATTAAACGGTTTTAATCACAAAAGTAATGATTATAATATTACTCGCACTGCACTCTGCATTAAATGCTGACAAAGGTTCGCTCAAAACTCGCTAAACACATTCGCTGATATTCTCTGAAAATTCGCTAAGACGTACACACTGTTACTCTTGAAAGATTCGCAAAGACTCACTTATTTTAATATCGTGTTCAACACTTTTAAACTGTTTGGTTTCCATGATAGTAAATTCTGTCGAGAATTTTTGTAATAACAAATATAGACAGATGCATTCTTTCTCACTCTCGCTTTCTCTCTCTCATACGCACACTTTCTCATTGCTCGTTCATACAAAATCACACATCCTACAATTATGTTCTGTACTTTCGCTGTGTGTGATACTTTACGAAGCATTGACCAAGATGCATCCGTGGCTTTTCTGGACATCTATCACAATAATATGAGGTTTCATGTCTTCCACCTAGCTTGTTTCGGGTAGAACAAATTTTACAATCTTTACTACAAACTTTACAAAAAATTCTTCTGATGCTTTTGCCATGCTTGCCAAGTCTCAACTGATGTCGGAACCACTGTCAGAGCTACACTCATCGAAGAATGTTTCAATATCTTATCTCTGTTATAGTAAATCATTTCATACATTGTATAAGAGGCCATCGATAGCTAAGGAACCTTTCCCAGAATCAATAGTGCGACCCTGTTGTTTGGAGATAACAAAATCTAACATATACACCGAGTGTCGCCTCTTGTCCGTTAAGGGTTAAATAATATAATTGCCATTATTATTATCACGTTGACTGCCGTGCATAATTTACTATTCGCGTTTCAAAAATTAAAATAGCCGACACAAGTGCAAACACGAGTTAATTCGTGACCGATCAGCAACGTTTGGCCATGAAAACACGAATTAAGAAGCATGTTGCAGGAATATGTGTACGATGTTCTATACTATATTAACACGTTGACTGCCGCGAATATGTTACTATATTAAAACCGCGACGTGATGAAGTACTACAAAATATGATTGAATTGTGCAAAATGAAAATACTCAGAAGATATCGAAGACCAAAGAATTGAATCACTATTTAATATTAATTGCATTTTGAAAATTATAAATGCTACCGATTGGGTATTTTTTTAATTTTTCGTGATACTTTTTGCACCGGTCACCTAAAATAATTAGGTGAAATAATGAATGCAATATTACACGTTTAAGTTATACACCTTTCATTCAATCACTATTCTTAAGCGGTCAACCACTTTATAATTTACCCTGTGTAGTGGTAGCGAAAACCAAAGAATAAGGTATCGTTGGACGCCTACTTTGATTTAAAAAGAATCGACGGACAGCACAATTATTTGTTATTATTTAAAATAACAGATTATAATTTTCCACCTTCGAGAACAAAAAAAAAGTTCTTGACTTACTTCTTCTTCAAAATTATAAATGCTACCGATTGGGCATTTTTTTAATTTTTCGTGAGACCTTTTGCGCCGGTCACCGTTGACCACCATGACAGTCAACGTGTTAATGACTTCTTGCCAGCACATGTTTCATCTTTTGATGCGAAAAATTGAACCACTGCTTGTTTGATATCTTCTTCATTTTCGACTTTTTCGCCCTTCAAAAGATTTTGTAAGGACAAAAACAAGTGATAGTCGGAGGGTGCTAAGTCCAGGAAATATGGTGGATGCGACAGAATTTCCCAGCCCAGTTCTGCAATTTTTTGACGAGTCCCCAAAGCAGCATGTGGTCTGGCATTATCATGATGTATGATGTCCTTCCTATTGAACATCGCCGGCCTCTTTTCTTGGACTGCTGTCTTTAAATTATCCAGTTGCTAGCAATACTTCTCTGAATTGAGCTTTTCGTTCGGTTTCAAAAGATCATAATGTATTAGACCACAAATGTCCTACCATATACACAACATTCTCTTATTCAGAGTCAAATTTGGTTTATTGGTGGAAGGGCTAGGTTTTCTGGGTTCACAATATGCCCTTTTCCTTACGATATTTTCGTAGGTAATCCACTTTTCATCCCCAGTTATCATCCAGTTCAAGAAGGGCTCGATTTTGTTCCGAACAAGTGAAGATGTGCATATGATGACGAGATCAGCCAAATTCTTCTGATTTAATTCATGTGGCATTCATTTTGAATATTTCCACACCAATCCTATCTTTTGAATATGGTCCGAAATGGTTTGCTGTGCTGAATTAAGCCTTTCTGCGATCTCTGATGTTGTCAGAATAGGATCTTGCTCCGACATGGTCTTAACAACATTGTCATCGATCAAAGATGGTTGCCCAGAATATAGCTTATCAGAAACGTCGAAATCACCTGTTTCAAATTTTTCGAACCATCTTCTGCATGTCCTATCAGAAACTGTACCTTTACCAAACACTGTAAACAGATTTCTACATACATCGCTAGCATTTCTACCTTGTTGAAATTCGTATAAAATACAGTGGCGTAAATGCACTTTGTCAGTAGCCATGGGTACACTATCGCTTCACACTTAAGACTAATGTGAATCAACTTTGTTTTCGTTAATTTGCTACGTCAGTATGTATACATTAAGCGATACAAATAGAGAGCCGAGCATGCGCCAAATAAACATGTGCTTACGTGTCGAAAATTGTTGTCATTGAAACGGACAGAACTTCGCGGTAGACCTGATATATACACATATACTGTTATATATACATGGAATGTCTTGCCTGCAATGCTTAAGTTAGCAAACTTTTAACGATTATTCATAACATGAATATAGGTTACTAATATTATAGGTATAAGAGAACATTAGTTTAACAGTGATAATGTGCAGGTTTAGAAGTTTAACCACGGCCTTTTACCGAGATTCCATGGGTTTCCTCCTAATTTTTGATCTGACCAATGAGCTGTCGTTTCTTGAAGTTAGAAACTGGCTGGAGCAACTTAGGGTACTCACCATTTATTAACAATATTGTTAAGGTCATTGTTATGCGAAGTGACTGGAACGATTTGTTGAGTATGAGGTTCCTGTGATATTACAACTATCTTGCAGTATTTATCAGGGCGTTGACTGAACTAACCAGAAGCACTTATCTTAATATTATGGGTATCATGCACGGTGGTGGAAGAAGTACAGTAGCTGTAGTGAATACTGGTTGCGCATTAATTATAAGATACTATATGCTGTGCTTGTCTACGTTCACATATTGTGGGACACGGAGAATTTAAACAAGTAACTAGAATAATATGGAATTGCGGATGACTGAAGCACGTATATTTTGTATATCTTATCTGGACTCAAGAGATCGTTCAGTTTTAACAAAATACAGCACATGCGGTAAAATATCCAGTAATTGACAATTTTTCTATTTATATACGTTAATATTTTAACTAGATTCTGGTTTAAGATTCATGCCATTCGTTACTTTTAAGATAAAGTTGAACTAAGTTTTGAAGTTTATAATTGGTGTAAGCATTTATTATTTGTATTCTTTGTTAGAACTTTGATTTTTATTCCATATTACCACATATATAAATGAATGATATTGTAAATAAGGAAACACGAATTTTATTCTATTATCGTTTAATGGGTTTTGCTTGTGGTAATGATTACTGGGTACTTTACACTAACAGTACTTTAATTATGAGAATGATAATATTAATAATTGCGGAATAATTTATAAACAACCTATTAACTCTCTAACGTTTGCGCATATATAGACTCACGCATATTGTGAGGAGCCAGATATAATACTGTGTGGGAACAAATCTGACCTTGAGGGTAGGCGAGTTATCAGCGAACACAAGGCTCGTGAGTTGGCGGAAAAGCATGGGTAAGATTAGGGACGATATGAAGTAATTAGTGTTACTGTTATTAGGGTTACCTCATTTTCATGTGTTTATCATTTTATACGTTACGTCCTAGTTTATTTCTTGTTGGAGATTGTCGAATTTGTTAATTTCATTAATTCGTTAGTATTTTTGTTGTTCATTCTATGAATTCGTTAACATTTTTGTTATTTATTTCATCAGTGTTACAATTCTTGTCGTTTAACCCATAAGCTCGGTGTCATTCTAGTTGTTCACTGCATAGGTGGTACAATTTCTGTTGTTCATTCCACTAATTCGCATAATTCCACACATTGCTTGCAATCTTTATTGTTCATTCCACATATTACAATTTCAGGCGTTCGTTCCATCAACTGCTTATTCGTTTTGTTGTCCATTCAATGGATTATTTTTCTGGTTGTTATTTTTGTTCCGTACATTCCTTGCAATCTTTATTATTCATTCCATATATTAAAATTCCCGGCGTTCGTTCCATAAACTGCTTATTCTCTTTGTTGTCCATTCCATAAGCGTTACAATTTTCGTCGTTCATTGCATAAAATCGTTATCATCTTCGTTGTGCATGCAACATATGTTACAATTTGTCGCTAGTTCCATAAATTCTTCTATTAAGCCTTAAATGGAAATACAGCCGTTTTCTGGTTGATACCCTCTATCGTTATACATTTTGTAAAACACCTCCTATATATTTCGGGTCCCTTTATTCCTTTCTCATGAGTCTACAGTCCATGAAATAGTAATAAAGTAAGTCAGCCAGAAATCAGCCATATTTCCATTAAGGGGATATTCCAATATGAACGCCTAAAAAAAGCAAATTTTAAACCTTTTTTTCTCAAAAACTGTCGCATATAATTGAGCAAACTTTTTGTTCCTGAAAAGGTATGGCCTAGGAGAATAGAGGAAAATTTTTTATCGTTTAAAAATAATTGTGTATTTAATTATATTAGTGGTTTTAGACCCATCAAAAAAATTTTGTTGTTCTGGCGTAGACAATTCAGGCCCTTCTGAACATAAAAAAGCAATTTTTTTGCGCTATTAATAAGGAAAAACTATGGGTTATAATCAAAGTTTTAACATGATTGAGCTTCATGCGATATCCAGAAGAATGCTGAATACTGTGTTAAAATTTGAAGTCGATCAATAAAGCTGGTTTTGAGTAATCATCTACGCCACTTACAAAAATTCGTTGATGCGCGCGCAGTTACAGCCTCTGCTTTGCAACGTTATTACTAGTCAAAAAGGACGGAATCACCTAAACCGACTCTGGGATATTAATTCTATAACTATAAACTATCAAAAAATCCAAAAAAAAAATCGATTTTTTGACCCGTCACTTTGGAATACCCCCTTAAACTCATAAATCCTACAGTTGACATAAAAAATATCAAAATAAATTCGTTATCACTTTCATCGGTCATCTTTGTTCACATTCCTTGCCGTAACACTGTTCGTTTTACGCTTGGCCCATATTCTTTACATGTCCTCAAATATTGCAAAATCGATTTTTTCGAATCATTGGAATACCGATCGATTTTTTTCGTCACATTGGAATACCCCCTCACACGCATAAATCCTACTCTTGACATAAAAAATATCAAAATAATGTCGTTATCACTTTTATCGGTAATTTTCGTTCACATTTCTTGTTGTATTACTGTTCGTCCTACGCTTGGCCCATATTCTTCACATGTCCTCAAAAAATGCAAAAAAAAAATCGATTTTTTCGACTCATTGGTATACCGATCGATTTTTTTCGTCACATTGCAATACCTCCTTAAACTCATAAATCCTACTGTTGACATAAAAAGTATCGAAATAAATTTGTTATCACTTTCATCGGTCATCTTCATTCACATTCCTTGCCTTAACACTGTGCATACTATGCTTGGCCCATATTCTTCACGTGTCCTCAAAAAATGCAAAAAAAAAATCGATTTTTTCGACTCATTGGTATACCGATCGATTTTTTTCGTCACATTGCAATACCCCCTTAAGCTCATAAATGCTACTGTTGACATAAATATCAAAATAAATTCGTTCACTTTTATCCGTCATATTCTTCACATGTCCACCGCACTCGCATCCTCCAGAACTTCTTCATTAGATTCGTACTGCGAACGTTGGGGCGGAGTGGTAAAACTTTCGTTTCAGTTTGGTCTACCTCGAAACGAGTGCAGCGACCGGCCAAAACGTCGAGCGCGCCGTGGAGATTCTTTTGGATCGCGTGATGAGACGCATGGAGGCCACCATGGACAAGTCCTTGTTGCCGCATCAGAGGATTCTTAGATGTCACGAGCGTCCTCCACCGCCGCGGCCAAAGACTTCCTGCTATTGCTGACAGTGTCGTTACGCGTAGCCGGACAAATCGATCATTTCGAACGTATCGATGCGGCTACGTGGACGGAGTGGAAAAACCGACGAAAAACACGATCCGACGCATCTCGCTGTTATCCGAATAATAAATGTCAAGCGCAAGGGGCGCAACACAAACGACATCGAGGCGCACAACTCGAAGCCTTTCTTGGAGTCTTTCAAAGTCTCGCGGGTCAACACGTCGTTTCGTCCCGATTCTGCATTCTCGACGTCCTCCATTGTCTATTTCTGGCGAAAGTCGCCGACCCCCGTTGCTTCCCAGTCGTCTGTCCCCTCATTCTGTCCCGACGACACTATCCATTCGCCATGACGCACAAGGTGTTCAATAACAAGTCAATCTCTCGTTACTTGCCAAATGTGTGATACGAATAGCTGTTTCGAAGAGAAGCCCTTCGTTTAGGTAGAGGGTTCGTATTCGTTTTACATCCGATGTATTTTTGATGCCGTTGATGTATTTACTCAGAGTTACTATATATTTAATCGTACGCAATGTATGCATGTGTACGTTATGTATACATATGAAATGCAATCAGCGCGGTCGCAACGTCGGTGACGGGCGGCGGCACGTTTCGTTCTTGTGATATTTGTACTTCGTAATCGATTCCAATACACACGAGCATATCGTGATTCGTGAGCATGTTGCACTGTGAAACATTATGGATATCATTGTTGGCGCGGTGAGGCGAAAAGTATACACGTGGGTCACCGACGAATAATGTTCTATTTAAGACGTGTATTTCTTTCCACTTTTACAGAGGTTGTGCGTTGTTCGAGGTACGTGTTACCTGTATAGATAATGACGTTGAGTTGTTCATGTTGTATACCGTAATACAAGGCTTTACCAGTGAATCTTTATCAGTGCCCCCAATGTTACTCCATCATCCCACACGTTCTCGATCCATTGTCTAAACATGAGGGCGTCAGCGTGAAATTTCGCGCTTGACGTTCGGTGATCTTTCGACTTTCGTGAAAGTTTAGAGCGGATTACGTACAGTTAGGGGAGAAAATTTTCGGGCGCCGATCAATTTGGAACAATTGATACTTTGTGAGATTGTACGTGGTTAACACTTTGACACAGATGTGTGTCTTGATTTTTCACACTAAACGTACCGGTATTTTACATCGACTTATTCTTAGTATGAGGGGTCACTTGACCCGTTATTAAATAAACGTTGACTTTTGGAAAGAAATTCCTAATTTATTAAAGCAAGAAATTGAATAATCAGATAATGTAAGAATTTACAGAAAGTCAAATGAGCGAAACAAATAACAATGAATATACGATTTTAAAGTAAATTTTGACTCCGGTTGGTACGTTTAGTGTTAATCCATCTGTATCATCTGAAAAAGTACAAAATCCTAAATTAAAATGCTTATAAAAAGATGAAAATATAATTGTACAAGTAAACTTCATAACTTTTATGAAATTTAATTTCCGTTACATAACTCTGTTACTGATTCTTTTCGCCTTGATCTATTGTTGACATTTTTAAAAATATGAATTTTGAAATTTATTTGGGCACGCACTGAATGTTAAAACACCGGGTTTCTCTGAATAGAAAATGTCAACATATTAATTAATATACCAGCACCCATTACACACATTTCTAAATCCATCATCATTAATGATGGGAATAGTACAGTGCATCACATTTTCGTAAATATCTATAAACACATTTACCAAAAATGATTTAATAAACTTATTATTTATAAATTATTTAACAAATTAATTAATAAAAAAAATATTAAATTCTGACAAGATTTGTCAGAAACTGATTGGCATTTGAATACTTTCTACAATAATTGCAGAAAGTAAAGTACATACCTGATCGGTGACATCCACGCTGGAGTTCAAACTTTCGAATATTAAATGTTAAAACACCGGGTTTCTTTGTATAGAACGTTTCAACATATTAATTAATTAACCAACACCCGTTACAAACATTTTTAAATTCATCAGCAATGACGATGGGAATAGTACAGTACAGCACATTTCGGTAAATACCTATAAAGGCATTTAACAAAAATTATTTAAACTTATTTATACATTATTTAACAAACTAGTTATTTAAAAAATGATTTAATTCTGCCAAGGTTTGTCAGAGACTGACTGGCATTCGCATATTTTCTACGCTAACTGTAGCCAGTAAAGTACATACCTGATCGGTGACATCCGCGCTTGAGTTGAAACTTTCGAATATTTTATTCGGCGAAAATCGTGGAAACCGACGCGTACGCTACAGTGATCCAAGAGTTTCAGTAATGGCGCAGGGGCAAAACGGGGGTGGAAAATATCTCGAGCATCAGCGATGAAACTTCGTTTCATCAATTGCCAGGACGGTTTCAGAAGTGTGCCGGACGACCTTAAAGTTCGCCGGCGAAACTTCCTTTATGGAAGTTCGATCGTAGTTGGAACTCGATTCCCGTTCTCTTTTCCTGCCGCCCGGTTATTAGACGGATATTTATGTACGGCGGTTACCCGCTGTTACTGTTTACGAGCGTTGCTACTCCGTAAAACAAAAGTTACACTTCGCGCGGTCTATCGTTTCGTTCGTTTTACTGTCTGCGGCCCGCATACAGGGCGCTTCACCAAAATTACTCATAACTTTGGGCATGGGTGGTATGTGTAAAAACAAAAAAAAAACAGTTTACGTAAGCACTTGTTTGTAACCTTTGCTTTTCCTGTTATGACTGTGTAGTTATGCAGAGGAGATCGGCAAAGAGTGGGACAACAAAGAAGGAAAAAGTTCATGTCAACGTGTGTGGACACAAATGTTTATTTTGCAGATTGTAAGTAAATGAAGAAAGTCTGTACGTTTGTAGCGCAGGTTTATTTATTTAGTTATTGTTTTCTTCTATTTATTTGTGTCGTGATTTAATTGTTTATTTGATTTTAACTGAGAACCTGAAGGTTTTGAACACGCGCATACATGGACGGTTATTTCCATAAGTGATTCCAGAATAAACGTGTATGGGTTCAAGTGTTTACATGACCGGTTGTAATTAAAGTGTTTAAACGTTCGTAAGGGTCTGTTTTCGGATTTCCTTGCGATTTTTGCATTCGTTCATAAAGTTAGTCGTTTATTTAATTATAACCAAGAAACCAAAGGGTGGTGCACCTGCATATATAGACCGTCTTTCTTATTTTCACACACAAATCCATATTGAAAGTTTCGATCAACTTTTTCTGCACCACTGTACAACGCGTAAAAGAAGAATGAAGCGATTCGATGAACGCGTCGCGATGTGTAAATCAATCGCGCCGGCCCCTCGCGGTTAAAGGGTAAAAAAGAACGTTTTATTGAAATCTACGCCCCCACCCCTTCCCTTTTTCCGATTGCACCGCGTCGACAACACCTGAAACAAGCGGACCCATTAATGCGATGCCGAACGAATTCGTTAAAACACAAAAACAATTCGACAGCAGCACCGCCCTTAAAACAGCGAAAACATTGTACCCTCTTCCACCATTTTATGCATCGACAGCTGCACTCTTTGCTCACGGCGAACGCGGTCACGATTGTGCAATGGCCTCGTGCTGGACTTTCATTAAGTCCTTCACGAAGTAATTCATTAACACTAAACGTACCGGTACTTTAAACCTACTAATTCTTACCATGAGGGGTCATTTATTAAAGCGAGAAGTTTAATAATCAGATATTATAAGAATTTAGAGAATGTCGAATGACCGAAAGAAATAACAGTGACTGTACGGTCTTGTGTAGTTTAAATTGTGAATGGGCCTGTATTGTTACATTCCTTAAAATCTAGTACCGCAATTTTTGTAGGTAGTTCTCAAAAAGTTATTACGGTATAATGATAAAATGAGCCGGTAAGTTTTTCGGTTTGTATTTTATTAGCACTCTTGAATATTTCTATGTAGCCAATTCAAATTACTTAGTTTTTTATGTAAAAAAAAGCGGCGGAACTTATATATTATAGCCGTCTTTCAAACCGGGATAAAGACGTCCCAGCAATCTTATAGCTTCCAAATGCTGTTTTTATATGACTTTTTTTGCTGTTACATATAATCTTTTCAAGACTAATGGGACATACATGCACCAGTACGCAGGCCGAGTGGGACACATATGTCCCAGGCTTTTAACTTAATTAATTCTTCACCTGAAGTATTAGAAATGTAATCTCCCTCTTTTATTTTCTGCAAAAAAAAATCCGTATCGAAAGGGATAAACACATTTGTGACCGGTTACGAATTAACTCGCGTTTGCACTCGCGTGTTATTTTAATTTTTGTAACGCAGGGTAATATAGAATGTTGTTGTATAGAATATAGTTTGTATCCAATAGTGATGAGGAAGAAAATTAAGTTGAGGTTGTTAAAATAATCATAGTCAAAATAACAAAAGGGCAGTATAGAATATTATTGTATAGAATATAATTTGTATCCAATAGTGATGGGGAAGAAAATTAAGTTGAGGATGTTAAAATGAAAATACTTATAATAACAAAAACAATTAAACTAAAATAAAAATATAAACATAACTTTGTACTGATGTAAAAAAATCATTTTTTTTTCTTTTACTCTATTGTACTGAATAAATTCTTCACCTCGCGTATTAGAAATGTAACCTGCCTCTTTTATTTTCTTAAAAAAAAAATCCATCTCGAAACGGTTAAAGAAACTAATGTCTGCCGAAATTTTATGTTTGCACATATTTTTCTCAGTAACAACATGGAATCTCTTCGTGGACCAAACCCTCATAGGAGAGTTGAAAGCCAAGGGTTAATTTGAGAAACTCGTGCGTTCCCACTTTCGATTCCTGAGCTCGCGGTACACGTAACCGTAAACTTGAATAAGTTCGCGTTTTGATTCATCGAGCAGACGTGGCGCGGCGGATAATGGAGCGGATATCGGAAGAAGGTAGCGTCGGAAATGGAAAATCTATCTGGAAGATTTTGCGCGGCTGTTTTATCGACGATTCCTTCCTCCTCGATACCTATCCGTGTCGCCAGGAAAGTTGTTTGTCTAGTGACGGACTCGCGCGAGAGCCATTAACGTCGCGAATTAATAACGGGAACTTCTGCTCTTCTGGAACGTGAAAAGGGTAATGGAGGAAGAAAAAGCGTATTGGAGTGAGTCGAAGTAGGTGGCGTGAAAAATGGAATCGATAAACTTGATGCGTCCCACCTTCTTTCAGTCATGGCGGAGACTTTTGCATCGATAAAATATTAGGGAGGGTTCAGGCAATTCTGGGATACTAAGAAAGCAAATGCGTCGAAGTAAGTACCAGGAAAGTATGGGGTCTTCATCTGATGCTGTGACGTTTCGTAGGGCAGGTCTTCATTTAGGCAGCGAGCTGTTTGTGACGAGTAAACTCGTCATGAAGAAGTGGCAATGTTTTATTTTATTATTTTTTTAATATAGTCGTCATGCGTGAGAAGTTGTTATGATGCTGTTTAAATTGCAATTTTCATGTAAACTGAAATATAATCGTAAATTTTAAGATGTTTTGAATATTATGGGGCGTCGGTGGAATAAGACGAATAAATAAAAAATATAAATACTTCTTATTATGATATTGATGATGACAAAATGAGAGCCATAATTAAAACGAATCGCCATATAACTATGTGAGAGATTGCAAAATAGTTAAAAGTATCACATACAACAATTGAAAATCGTATAAAACGTCTTGGACTTGTCAAGAAGCTCGATATTTGGGTTTCGCACGAATTGAAAGAAATTGAATACAATAAGTGTTAAAATGTTTCACGAATTCCAAGTATATTCTCACACGGTCCTCTAAATTCTACATAACACTCTTTCATCCACTGATATTCATGTTCGCACAAAACAAACGGCGCGTAATTTAAAATGTCAGACAATTTCGAAACACCCTTTATTACGCATTTCCCCGGATAATATCGTATATCGCCGCATTCCTGTGTAAATCTCGCGCTAACTGAACCGCGTGAGCGAACAGTCGACGTCGAACAGACCACACGGGGGTTCGTTCTTGACGGGAACCGCACCGGCTACTTCGGTCTTCGGAAATTTGCAACGCCTGGTCGCTCGCACAGTCTGCTGCCGTTGGCATTGATACGAGCAAAGGCCACTTTGAGATCTTCAATTGGACCCTGTCACTGTGTAGCGAGTAATTATTACGCCGGATCTCAAGTTAATTTTGGCGGAGAGGTACACAAAGGTGGCGGTGGCCCGGTTCAAAGCTCGCCGAGGAATTGGATGAAGCCGGTGTTTATCGGACCATGGCAGGTTCATCACCTGAACCGTAGCCTCTTTCTCTCCCGAGCTCTCAAACTCCGCCTCTTTCTCTCCCCGACTCAGTCGGCCCTTTCACTCTTCCTCTTCAGACGGGAGCAAGTTTCCACGAAGTCGTGATGTCGAGTCCAACTTCTGACCGGAAGTTTCCGCGAGCTACTCTTCCTGTATTCCGCTCTCGGTCGCTCTTGTATTCTATGAACTGAGAAGCGTCTCGCGGCACTGCGTGAATACACTCTCCTATGTACTCAGACAGTTTCCGTGCGGAAGCGGCGAATAGGGTTGTTAGTTTCATAACCGCGATTCTTCAGAGTTCGCGCACCGTTTGTTCTAACCGATCCGAATGCGGTATTGAAGTACGCAAAGGCATTCGGAGTTGCTTAACACTTAAGGGGTAAAATCTAGCTTAAGGGGTTATGCCTACTTGTGTTGGTGAAAAAAATCTATTTTTTTTATTGCATTTTCTTAATGTACATAATTTTAAGAATATTTCCTCAAAAGTACATAAGAATCGGAGCACACGTTCAAAAATTATAAGCGTTTATCTGGAGCGCTACTACGTATGATTAGTAAAGAGCTTGAAACTTTAAACGCGATTATCTCGAAACTGTGTTTTTTAAAACACACGGTTGCGGTGACCACGATTTCTCAAAAACTACTTCACCGATCGGACTCTAATTTTATATACTTATCTGTCATTACATAGGCAGGGCCTGAACAGTACCGGAGACCAAAGAATTTAATCACTATTTAATGTTAACTGCATTTACAAAATTATAAATGCTACCGATTGGGTATTTTTTTAATTTTTCGTGACACCATTTGTGTCGGTCACCGATGACCACCACGGCAGTCAACGTATTAACTATTTACATCAATATTCAATGCATTAAACTCGATTTCCTTCATGTTTTTCTCGTATATTTATTTTTTAGTAAGTCAGAGTTATGATATTATTAAAAAACTGAAAAGAAACTGAAAGTTTCACAAAAATTGCTTCATGAAATTGCTGCAACAAAAATGTGCGGTCCCGGGCGTATTTCTTACAGATTTCTTAGTGGTCCTTAACGTGTTAATGCCCGACGCACGATCGAGATATGTTTATTCACGTCCTACCGGGAACCGCGCCAGTGAATTGTCGCGCGCTATGGGTCCTGCATAATCTACGTGCTTTTCGCTGGTTCGAGACAAAATACGGCCGTTTTATGCGACGCGATAAAATGGCAATTATGTGATGGTCGTTTCGGCACGATCGTAATGCTGAATACGACGTTTGCGGTTAGATGATAATCAACGCGTGGGCGATAAGGTCGCGATCTTCAGACGGAACTTCTATGGAATGGACACTGGGACGACGTGGAGAAGCGTAAGGCGTGTAAACAAATGATACTGTGTAGTTAACACGTTCCATCCCACGTGTGCCACCGGTGGTACACGTTAAATTTGATCTTCAGGCCGCGTGTGCCACTGGTGGTACACTCAGACATATTTACTTAATGCGCCGAAAATATATGTTTATGAGAAAGTTAATTCTATAAAAAAAATATTTCTATTAACCCATTTGCATCATCGCTCTAAATCCGCAATGTTACTCAAAAATCTGACATGCGCAGCTAAACATTGCTGATACCAGTATACGCAAGGAAGACCTTTAGTATTTATTCTCATTAGAAATAGTGTTATAGGGTTATTCAAATTATTGTATATTCCTCGTATTTTCGGGAACTACTTTTTGGACTAGTTCCACGTTGAAAAATAATTCGAAAATATCGCGCCTGGACATTCCATTGACGTTGATGGTTACACCACTTACGGCGGTAAAATCATGTAATGTTGGCATACAATTTCGTTTTCCCCGTAAGAAATCTTCAGTTTCAATATTATCGGGTTGGTCATCTTCACTATTATCTATTAGAGCTATGGCACGTTTACGCTTATGGGGTATTTGCATTTCGATGCTTGAATCCGAATCCGAACTGTAATTCATTATGGTAACCTAATTTTGTTAAATTTTATTATCTATTATTTTTTTTAATATTTTATTATTTTGAACTTACAACCAGAAAAGTAAGAAAAATAATATTTTACACAAAATTCTTTATTGTATGTTTATCGTACAGACTCTTTAACGATTGCTGATAAGCTGAAAACAAAAATTATTGTGTGCGGATTTATCCGCTCCCGGTGATAATGGTCAGTTTTTGTTTGCCGATTATTCCGCCAAATGATGCAAATGGGTAAAATGGACTTACATCACTTTCAAAATAAACGGTCCATATTTTGATAGTTTGTCTATTTCCACTTTTCAAAAATATAACCTTGTAAAAATGACCGCCACCCATGAATTCGATATAATCCGTGATAGCATTGGGTTTTCTAATTAGTTTGAACACCATGTTAATGTAAACTAAATTAAACATAAATTGCGTGATATCTCAGTTTTTTTAACACTAGGTTTACGGGCGTTTCTTATATACCTATCTCTACGAGCACCCGTCAAATTGACAGGTAGGTGAAAATACGTATTTACATTAAAAAATCAATTTATTCAAACTAAGTCTGAGTTGAACAATATAAGGCTTCACGTAAAAATAAAATATTAATAAGTCAAGATTTTTTTTCCGAATATCTTTTCGATACGACATTTAGTCTGCTGCATGCTTTGAGTTTCGAATGACGCGAGGATCATTCTAGTAAGCGAGTTCGTTCAATACGAAGTAACATGACACCCGAGCCACACAATTCGTTTTGTCACATTATCGAGGCGCTATTGAGATAATGAGTTGGGGGCATCTTAGACTTTTCTTTCACTCCTATATTTACTATTGGAGGAATAATTTTACAAACGATGCAAATATATAAGGATTATTTACATAATCAGCTAACCCGTCATTTTGACGGGTTTCGTGAAGATAGGTATACCACATACAAATTTCAAAATTTAGAAAGCTTAAGGAAATAATAATTATGTTTATAAACTCTTTTAATGAAATTATGAATTTACGATGCAAAGTAGTTAAGATTATTGCTATGGTTTTTTGCGTGTTTCATTTCAAAGTTTGAAATCCGTCAAATTGACGGGTCCCGTAAACCTAGTGTTAAAAATGGACTTACACCACTTTCAAAATAAACGGTCCAAATTGTGATGTATTCCGTACCATGCGCAGTGAAGTGCAGGTAAATTGAGGGACTGCAGTTAAATGCGTTGTAAGACAGAAGAAACGCGTCGCGCGACGTCGGAAAATATCGCAATCAAGGAAACTATGGCATTCCGCGGAAAGTAGTGCGCGTCTCGCAGACGTAAAGTCCGCTTTCCTGCGTATGCAGTACGTTAAAATTGTCGTGCCACTGCGTACGGAATGCTTCGTTCGCCGTTTCGCTTTATGCGGAGTCCGACAGAGAAATGTACTGCTTTTAAAACGATGTAGTTTGGTACACGTTACAGTTACAATTACGTGTCCGGAGTCAAAGGGCAGACATAACGTAATTTTAGTAGTTACGGATTTACAAGAGAAATGTTCTTTGAACGCGGTGATGCGAGTATTCGAGCGTAGCAAAAGTTTCGTTTGCGTTTTAACGTGGGTCATCACGGAAAGTTATCGGATCCATTTCTGTATTTGAAATGGCTTAATCTCTTTTCGGCTTTACTTAATTCCGGGTTTATATTTCGTTGCAAATCAGTTACTCGGTGACTTTCTCTATATTGTACGCATGCATCGTCTATAGCTTTTGTCACTTTAAGTTGGCAAGCAGCACGTGGACACTCCATCGTGAATTTACTTCGACTCAGTGTCCCTTCTATTCCATATTACTGCTTGTAGAGGCATAAAAGTCACCCTCAAGTAGTGGAGGAAAATTTCGGTGAAAACTGGCGGTAGAGAGAGCAAACTCCATTGCTAACTTAACCCATTCGCTGCCAAGGACGAGTAGACTCGTCTTTGGCAGGGTGTCATGCATTGCCAAGACTAGTATACTTGTCCTACTTTAAATATGTTATAACATGCAGGCTTTTGAATTAGCAATTTTTTTGTGGCCACAACCATAAATATACAAACGTAAAAAACTTGAAAAAATACTGCAAATAAAATTTCTTACAAAAATTATACTTTATTTATTATTTAAAGAGAATGATCTTCTACGAATTTAAATTAAGCAAAAATCAACTTTATCGTGTATTTACAACAACATTTTGTAGCAACTTAAATCACAAACGCCGGCCTTATTCGCTTGTTTCTGATCAATGAATAGCCAAAAAAAATATTCGAAACATTATACATTTTCGTAAAATAGTACATTTTATTTCCATATTCGTCATGTACAATTTAACGGTAATTAAAAGTAGAATCAAAATCAAAATTTTTAATTTATGATTACAGAAAAAAATACAGTTCCTCATTTCATGGTCGATTATTACATATACATAACGTAAACAGAAAACAACAGTTTTAATATTTAAGGCAAGTGTGGTATTTGTCGAAACATAGCAAGTAAATACAAATCGATGTGTAAGACATTCATACCAACAAAAAAAATTCCACATCATCGTGGGGCCGGCTGTCAACGTGTTAACCCTTTGCGGACGAGTGGCGAGTGAGAAGCTACAATGTTTATGTTAGATTTCGTTACCTCTAACTGATAGAAAGGCGGTATTACACCCGTTACGTTTTAGCCAATGAATTACGTAAATTGAAATGTCATTTGACTGGGACAATACTAACTAATAGAAAAGAATTGCCAAATGCAATAAAAAAACGACGATTTCAAATAGGAAAATCAGTAGTAGTCTATCATAGGAATAATAATGTGATTTTGGGGTGGAAAGATAAGAAGATCGTCACGCTGTTGACAAATTATTATAATGCAAAAATGAGTAGTGTTGAACGAGTACTCCGGCATGGTATTCAAACTGTTCTTAGAAAACCCAATGCTATCACGAATTATACCAAATTCATGGGCGGCGGTAATTTTTGAAAGGTGGAAAATAGAGAAACTATAAAAATATAACGATTTTGTAAGAAAACTTGTATATAACATCATTTTATTGTACCCTGTAAGACACTCGACACATCTGCGAAAATCGCCTCGGCCTGCTACCTTAGCCATCCGAAAAAGTCGTCGTCCGCAAAGGGTTAATAGCCGTAGTTCTCTGGATGTTTTGATCCACGAGTTCTTTCGGCCACCCTCTGTGTATAGTGGGTGGCCATAAGGCTTGGCGAGGGGTTGTGGAAGGTGGAGGGTTCCTCTTGGTGGTTACGTCTACCAGGCACTACGGCGGCGAATATATATTTACGTCTTTTGTTTCTCGCTGCGGGGGTGGAGACTGCTGCTGCCGGAGAGAAGCGAAGCGGAGAATGACGGAGACAGCGAAATATCAGGGTGGAACGTGTTGCTTATTTTCGTTGTGTGCCTTCGCGTTCGTATCACGTACATGCACATCGGCGCTTATCTGCGTGTACGAGGTGTATGAACAAGGAATTGGCTTTTCTTCTGGTTGACAATTTTTAATCGTGACTTTGCACGTGGTGACTGTATTTCAGGACCTCCGGGGCCGTCTTTGGGACTTTACGAATCGACCGTAAGAATACTGGGTACAATGTACTGTAATACATTAATATGTAGTATTTGTTTATTACAATTGTATGTAATTTATTATTGCCGTGCGTATTTTACTATGTTAAAACCGCAACGTGATGAAGTACTACAGAATATGATTGAATTGTGCAAAATGAAAATAATGCGAAGGTATCGGAGACCAAAGAATTTAATTACTATTTAATATTAATTGCATCTACAAAATTATAAATGCTACCGATTGGGTATTTTTTGAATTTTTCGTGATACTTTTTGCACCGGTCACCTAAAATAATTAGGTGAAATAATGAATGCAACATTACACGTTTAAGTTATACGCCTTTCATTCAATCACTATTCTTAAGCGGTCAACCACTCTATACTTTACCCTATGTAGTGGTAGCGAAAACCAAAGAATAAGGTATCGTTGGATGCCTACTTTGATTGAAAAAGAATCGACGGACAGCACAATTATTTATTATTATTTCAAAAAACAGATTATCATTTTCCACCTCCGAGAAAAGAAAGAAGTTCTTGACTTACTTTTCCCGTCGAATCACACTGTTTATCGTCGAGCCAGATTTTTGTCGTGCGCCGCATAGACACCTATGCCGTATAAGAGACCCGTCCCTCTTCTTTCATAGTAATAGTAGCGACCAAGCGATGCTCGGCGTGGGCGGGGGAAGAATTTCGGGGTAGATAGCCGACTGCTAGATAAAATGAAATTACGTCGCGACCTCGGAGCTCGAATGGCCAGTGGAATCCTCCTTGCTACTCTGTTTCTGGGTCGTCGCGGGAGCTCCGGAGTGATTTATAACTTCCGCCCGCACGGGATATTTCACGTTCAGTAATAACGGCTCGTGTAAGCGATACCCCATTTGACCGTCTCTGCCATCTTTTCTCTGACTTTATCCGAATCCTGTAAATATGCTCTGTGAATAACTGCGCGCGTTTTCTGAATAATTGTGTAACACAAATGGTTTTTGTGCGTTGTACCGGCCTTTAGTATTAGTAGGAAAGCTTAGCGAGCAAAGTTTTTCTTCACGCTTGTTAAGGAAATTAATGGCAGTATGATGCTTATAAACGTATGCACATATATAGACAGTAAGTCACCTGTATACATGTATAGACAGTAGGTTATTTGAGCAATTGGGGAATATTTTGTGGCTTTACTCCAAACTTGCAAAAAGCATATGCCAATTTTACCTGTAGCAATAATGATTCGTGCAGGTGATAGCCCCATTTGATTGTCTCTGCCATCTTTTCTCTAACTTTTTCCGAATCCTGTAAATATGCTCTGTGAATAACTGCGCGCGTTTTCTGAATAATTGTGTAACAGAAATAGTTTTTGTACGTTTTGCCGGTTTTTCTTTTTAGTAGAGGTGCTTCGCGAATAAACTTGCTTTTTCACGCTTGTTAATAATGGCAAATTAAAGCTTTTTATTTAGCAATTGATATTTTGACCGTTTCTGCCATCTTTTCTCTAATTTTATCCGAATCCTATAAATATGCTCTGTGAATAACTGCGCGTTTTTTAAATAATTGTGTTACACACACCGTTTTTGTGTAAAACAAAAATTCTTTCTTCACGGTTGTTAAGGAAACAAATGGCAGTTTGACAGTTATAAACAATATGTACAGACAGTAGGTTATTTGAGCAACAAAGGGATATTTTGTGGCTGTACCTGATTCTTGCAAAAAGCATATGCCAATTTTACGTTTAGCAATAATGATTCGTGCAGCAGATACCCGATTTGACTGTTTTTGCAATCTTTTTTCTGACTTTATCCGAATTCTGTAAATATGCTCTGTGAATAACTATGCGTTTCGTGAATGATTGTCTAATAAAAATGGCTTATATTTGATTTTGCCCGCCCTTCTCATAGACAGGGACATTTGGCTTGCACCATTATTTCTATTTTGTGGCAATGAGTCGTGTAAACAATATCCTACTTGTTCTTTTGGGCTATTCTTTACGTGACTCCATCCAAACCTCATCAATATATTGTTTTAATAACAATTCGTTTTTTCAGTTCTTAAATAGCTTAAATACCTTTGAAATTCACTTGGTGTTTTTTCTTTTTAATAGAAGTATATATGTTAATAGAAAATTAATTTGTTCGTTGACCGTATCTTGCGAAAGACGCTTCGGTAAAGGTGACAGTGTCTTATTTTACGTAGACGATGTTATTTAAGTCGGAGAATTTAATAGCCTCCTGTTCTCAATCGAAGTTTCTTTGTAGAATGTTTGGTAATTAGAGAGGTGCCCTGATGCACTCCATACCTATTAACGAGTCATCCTTTCATTAAGAAATTTAATGAGGCCGGAGTAATAGTTACATGTTTCCAAAGAGGATGCAAAGTTGTTCCGGACAGTTAGACACATTTGTGAGGATAAGAGTGAAGTACCTAGTAATCGATACTTCCTTCCAATTGAACTCAACATTAAGACTTCAGTTTAAATTATAATGACCATGTTCCATAGTAATAGACTTTAGAATTTTAATATGAATTATCGACTTCATATTTCATCATGACTCATTTTCTAACTTCTTTCTACAGGAACACACGCGTTTTGGATCAAACGCATTGAAAAGATAAAATGTTCTATTTATGTAGTTTATGTACTCTATTTATGTTGTTTGGTTGCGTAGTAATTAGTTGACGAAGAAACATAAAGACGAAACGACGAAACGACAAAAGATTAGAAAACAAGACTAAAATGTCTTGATTGTGTTATTATTGTTTATAAATATTATACTCTCTAGTTTCACGTATCTAAATCCTACATTTATTACGCGTGCAAAATTAAATCGTGCAAAATGAAGGTAACGCAGAGTTGTTAGAAGCTAAAATATTGAAGCACCGTTCCAATATCAATTGCTTTTACAAGATTGCAAATAGGCTTTATTGCGAAACTTTTTGCATTTTTTGCATTTTTAGTTAAATCTTCTGCGCCGGTCATCGGTGACCACCGTGGCAGTCAACGTGTTAAAAAAGTCCAAAGAAACAAGTCCACAGAACTGATGTCAGGCGAACGAGGTGGCTAAGGTGACTGTAGACACCAAACGAATTTCGCATCCAGTGAACGCGCGTTGACGTTATAGGCCTGGAAAAAAGCACGTGTCATAAGTTGAGGAGCAGGCGGCAGAACGCTGTCTCATCCGTTCGCAGCAGAAACCGGTGCTCGTCCGGGATCCTTCGAGTTCGTAGGACCTGTTCCATCTCCCGCCTCCGCCTATTCACCTTCCCATTCCCCGTGGCTCCCCAAGGGACGGCGCGAATGCACTCAATTGTTTCACTCGAGATTGTGAAACACGAGAAACTGGCTTAGAGGGAGCTTTACGCTGCTCAAGGATGAAACAGTATGAGAGAGACGGGCTCTATGCGCAGGTTGGACATGGGGATGACGCTGGAAGAATTCCTTTCTCATTCTCCCGAGCCACCCACACCCTTCAACCCTTCGCAGAGCCTTGTCTTCCCTCGTACTCCCCTCCCACCACGCGAAAATCCATTCGAGCGGGAGTGGCATTCGAGTTTCTGCGTTTTTACGTCCTTAAGCTGAATTGATCCTTTTGAGAGAATGAGCGCACTCTTCTTCCCCAGCCTCTTTAGCCGGAAGTTGGCGAGGAGGTTCTTTGGCTGAACATGTTCTTAAGTCGAGAGCTCGTGAGGTGGCTCGTAGAATGTATCACCGGTCTGAGCGCTCGTACGCTAAAGCGCGCGATAAACATTGTCCCAGAACATGCGGGGTAGTGATGGGACTGAGACTGGTATTGGTTCTTTGGGTGCCGTTGGGTTAGGAATAGGGTAGTTAACCCTTTTGGTACGGATGGAATGTATACACAGTATGTCGGGAAAATGATGGAACTTTTTAAATAAAAAAAAAGCATGAGTTATTTTGGCAATTTTGTTTATTTTTATTCAAAATCCATCCCTTCTGCATCGATACACCGATGGGCATATTCAACCAATGCTTGCATAGATTTTTTTAGGTCATTTGTCGGAATCGCTTCAATGAACCTTGTCGCGGCGTTTTGGACCTGTGTAACATCGTCATAAAACGTTCCTTTAATCAGTTAACTGTTTATGACGAATATATTCGTAATGAAAAAATGGTAAAATTTTGTGTTCTGACGAATGCCACCTTGATCAAAAAGTTTTAGGACTTTATTCATAAAATTGAAAGTACAAGTTTTTCCATTATAATTGATATCGTCCCCTTCAAAGTACTCCCCATCGACTGTAACGCACTTATACCAGTGCTTGATCCAATCATCGAGACATCACTGGTATTCAATTTTTGGTATGTCCACCAGAGCAGTCTTCGATTTTTCCATAAGATCCTTCCGAGTGTTGTAACGCGTCACGCGAAGCGGTTTTTTAAGTCGGTTAAATAGAAAAAAGTTGCAGGGAGCTAAATCAGGTGAATTCGGAGGCTGGTGGATAGTATTCGTGTTATTTTTGGTCAAAAACTCGCGAATAAGGATTGCATTGTGCGACGGTGCGTTATCGTGGTGCGAAATCCACGAGTCATTTCGTGTCGAACAGTCATGCAGGATATGCCCAGATTTCATCGCTGGATCAAGTGTATCGAGTTAAAATGAGACTATGTTGAAAAATAAATCGTCAATTTTCCAAACTTTTCGTTTCTCTTTTGTGGGCTAAGTACTTATCGGATTGTCCAAGTAGGTATATACTAAGTTTCAGTCTTTCTAGTGTTAAGAAAGGATGAGACTCGATTTTCATCAACCCCACTAAGTGAATTTGTTATATTGAAACTTAGAACCATACACTAGGAAAGGTAAAACAATAACAACGGACAATTTCTTCACTAGTTTTCCTCTGGCGTTAAAATTACTATCTAAAAATGCTTCGTTGATTGGTACAATACGTGCAAATAAGAGGGAACTCCCGAAACCTTGCAAACGGAAGGAAGTTAGTATGACCCGTTTCTCGAATTGTTATCGTTATCGAATTGTTGCGTTACTAATTGAACACACTTTGACTCCTGCGGGAAAGTTGGCATCTTTCCTCTGAAATTGCCTGAAGCGAAATAGTGAGCTTCTCCATTCGTGCAGTCGAAACGCCAGGAACGGGAGACGTTTTTAATATTGCGTTACGCGGTTGGCTCCGACGTTAAAGAGGTATTGAAAGTTTCAGCCGTACGTGCGCTAGATGTGAGATTTGATTTTGATTCATCCGTCTGAATTGCATTCGTGTTCGAAGTCTCAGCGATTTCCGCACCGATTTACATTTATACAGCTCGGAACATCTAGTCCCGAAGCTTAATAACCGGAAAATATACATTTTCCGTACGATTAAGCGACGTCGATATATCGCGAGCCGTTTTTAGCGATAATCCGGGTTACCGGATTCAATCTATGCGCGATAAATTAAAATATAAGTTTGCCGCGGTAGGCATGAATAATTTATTGTGCGACGCTGTGGTTTAATGTGGCTTGGTGTACGTAATCAATCCAATGAGTTTAATCCAAATTGCACGGATTGTCGTGGAATACCACCGTGGAAGATATATGACAGTCAGTTTAACCGTTTGACTGCTGAGGAGACGTTTTTTGTTATGCCAAGACTGCGGAAAGTGCAATAACGCTGCTCTGATTTACTAAACTTAATTTGCTCTATTTGTAAAAAGGGAATTCATGCGCTTTGAATAGCAAACCACTCGTGTACAGGATCATAAAAATTGCTTTGTGTTAATTTGAGTGAATTGTAAGTGCATTTTACCAATTTTATCCACAAAATTAATTAAAACAAATTTAATTTAAATGGTATTTTTTTAAATTTTTGTTGTTACAATGTAATACGAGGGCCATTTGAAAAGTTTGCAGCCTTATTGATATAAACTAACTTTGTAGAAAAAAAAAGTTTTCGCCGTCCAACAGATAGCGTTGACATGTGTAAACCGTAAAAATTTTAAGTGATGGCACTCTTCCAAAGTTTTCAGCTGACATTGTCTACCAACAATGGAGAAAATTGAGTATCGCACAGTGATAAAAATCCTTAATTTGAATATATATGGTAAATCCTCTCCTTCATTTACAACGGTCAAACATTGGGTGGTGCTCGTAGAAACGTAGTCGTAGGGGTAAACTAGTAACTCTTGACACGTAATATGATACGTAATATAAAACAAATGTAAAATAACAGGCTACTGACCGGTAACCATCTGCTAAGCCACCTATCTTTGGACTTGAACTAAATTGGACTTACACCACTTTCATAATCAATGATTACGCAATTACCGAGCAATTTTAAATTGTACAAAAACCGCGAAACTTTTCAAATAGCCCACGTGTAAATGAGTTTATTGTATGAAAAGTGTTTTCCATTTTTTCCCATACACGTGTAATTAGTGCCGCAATTTCGGCATATGTCCGAAAAAATCCGTCAGCAGCCAAACGGTTAAAGTCCGAATGCGTTCGTTGTAAGAATCGAAATCCGTGAGACTGGCGTTAGATGTGAACCACGGAAAATTATTTTATCCGAGGCATTTGAATAAATTTCTCGACATTATTTGATTCGCGCAGCCGAGCATGGTTTTACTCGATTTTATTGGATTTGATTCTCCTGGCACGGGAGAAGAAGGATACCTTGTCGAACGCCGATACCGCCGTAATTAGCTTTAATCTTGGCTGCTGAAGCCTTTGGTAGTAAAGGAAGTCTTCGGTCTTTCCGAATGGTTAGGAATAAGAAATGATTCGTGTCTCGTAGTGGCCAATTAAAGACTTCTGTTCTTATGAATTACACTCAGATCCTTCTTATGTATAGCCGTGAATCTCATATAAGATGATCCATACGGGGTGATTATGACTAGAGAGGCTACAAACGTCCTGATAAGCAAAGTATAGCCAGTGTGTAAGATTTAGCTGAAAAAAATCCTCGCAGGAACTACAAATGTTATATTCGTACATGCATATAGGTTATATATACTTATACACATATAACTTGTGTGTATCCTAAGTAGTGAAGATTAGTTTGTGTTACTTGTGAACGATTCATGATTGGTTAAGTGTTAACATAATATTTATTATATCATAATATACTAAGAATTTCAATACTAAATGTAGATAGAAAGGGGGAATGAAATTATTGCAAAAGAATGAACATAATACGAAAGATCCGTGACTGGTTATGTTAACATAATATTAATCTAGATCATAATATTACTTAACGAATTAATGATTAAATAAACGAAGATAAAAAGGGTCTCTGTAATTTGCAATTATTTTCGCGCCGAAAAGAATGGACATAATCTCGCATGTTTATTCTGATCTGGGTTATGGAATTCATATATATGTAATAATACGTATAGATTACTTCCTCACGAAATAATAGAATTTCATTAACGATTTTTTTTTTAATTGTAAACTCCTCTATTGAAAACTATAACTTTATGTCTAACAAAATTTTATAATAGATTTCTATTGTTTTGAACGTGATAAAAAATATTAATTTACTCATCCTCTGGGTAAGACTCGCAAGCGGCCACAAATCGTAAAGAAACGCGACTAATATTGCTTTTCAATTTTACTGTAACCGTACGAACTTGCCACTGTTTCTAAAACCAAAAAAAGCGAATAAAAAATGTCATATACATGTCCACTTGTGTAAAATTGTGTAAAAATTTCACAGTGTGATGAATGAAAAAATGTCATAAAACACAATTAGTCGAATATTTATATACAGGCGGTGTCGAAATTACGTTTTTAAACATTTTAAAAAATTCAGAAAACACCGAAGAAACACCGGAAACTATCACAGATGAAATAGTTAGCCTAATGAATAAAATAAATTATTATAATATAATAATTATAATAAATATTATTAAATTAATATATAAATATTTATATTAAAAATATTAATATATATATATATATATATAAAACTATAAATGAAAACATTTAATCAATTTAATATTTATATTATAACACAGTTTTTGGTGCGTATTCTTTTACATCCCTCTACTTTCGAACATTCAACATTCGCACACACTTTCAGGAACCAATTGTGTGCGAAAGTTGAGGGCCCACTGTAACATAAACAGGTATGACGCTTTCAGTGTTCGAAAAAAGAACATTTAAGTAATTGGGAAGCTAATTATCCACAACAGTGATATGAACGATTATATTACACGGAGCACGCAGTATAAATTCCTCATTATACAAAGCATGAGAATAGAAGCGCGACGTGCCAAATCCACCTCAGCGCACAGCCTCTCAAAGATATGCAAATGCCCTTCTCTATTCACTCTATGATCCAGCGAGTTTGTGTTTTCGAAACTTAACTACGCAGACTCCATTATGCGTCCGAATATTACCTGTCCGCTTCTCCGCGGCTAAGAAATTATTCCCGTCTCGTCCCGCCCAATTAAAGACTTTCCGCCGCGGAATTATAACAATGAATCGAACGACTCTGTATCGATGCTCTTCGCTTTCGCCAATATGACTGTAAATCGTTAACCCTTTGTACTCGACTATCCCTTCTCAAGGGACACAAAAAGATTGCATGTCATTACTGAGAACACGTATACAAGCAGAAAGTTGCCGGGCACGAAATTCCAATGAGTACATAGGCATATCATTTATCGATTTACATAAACGAAAGATAAAACGAAATGTCAGAACGAAAACACGCAAAGATTAAAAAACAAAAAGACGGAAAGACGCTATATCACAGGTTTTGTTGAATAATTGTGTTGAATCAAAAATGACTAAACGAAAAGATGTGAAAGTTGCAAGAGGGAAGTTTGTTGTTTCTCTTACTATTATTTATAAATATTATAGTGATAGTCCAGTTTCTAGTTTTACCTATATTGCTGTATCATAGGTGACGAGTTTGTTGAATAATTGTGTTGTGTGGTTGCGTGGATGTCAGTTAAAAACGAAACGCCAGAATGAAAACACGCAAAGATTAAAAGACAAAGAGACGAAAAGACGGAAACACGAAAGTTTAAGGATCAACACTAAAGTGTGTTGTTTGTCTTACTATTATTTATAAATATCATATTCATAGTCCAGTTTCTAGTTTCACCTATCTAAATCTTACATACGTTCCATAGTGAAATCTGGCCAGCCGATCGCGAAAAAGTCTCACGAATCGTATCTCGCCGTTGAAAACTTGGCCTTTTCCGCTCGTCGACTATTCCCGACGAATCCTCGATCGCCGACTCGCCCGGCCACACAGCGTCAGCTACTTCTTATTCCACTTCCGCTTTGTTTTAAGGCAGTCCGGGGAATCGTAAACGGCGGAACTCTCGACTACTTCCGGCTGCGTCTCGTTCCTCGCCATCTCACGATTCCTTCCTCCGTTCGCTTGTCTTTAGCTGCCCGTGGCGGGATATAGCCGCCGACTGCCGCACCGCGAACGCCCAAGTTTCCGGACGAGACTTTGTGCTTACAGGTGTTGCGAACTTCGGCCCGGCTCGCGCACGGATAAACGAAGAAACTTCGCGGGAAAAAACGAGCGGTGCACGTCGATGCCGCTGTTGTTTGCGCGCAATTTTCTTGCGCACGCTCTGCCAGGAGTAATTATGGAAATTAACCCTTTGACTGCTGTGGGCGCATATATGCGTCCAGCGAAAATCGTCGGTGTGAACTAGGAGAGCACATGTGCTGTCTCATGTGGATCTTCGGAAATTGTTTCTCTCGTATACGAGGGTGGTCTGAGAAATTCTCGGCCTAACAATGAAAAACCTAATTTATAATTACAAAATTATTTTTATTTTTCAACATAATTTCGCCACTGAATAGGGCCCCGTGCCGCAAAGTGTGCATACTGCGCGTCAGTAAACTGGTGTTCAGACGTATGTCTTTCACCGCTACCTTGTCATTTTCCGGATCATACTCTTTTTTAAGTGTTACACGACGACAAATTTGGAAATTTTGCAATTGCTATGAATAAAAATACAATTTAGGATAATTAATATGTCAAATTAAAATTCTGAGTAATTCCATTCAGAATGATAAAATTTAAAACAAGGGTCAACACACAAACCCACATTTCAGTTTCTACATTCATAATTAGATTCGCGTCTTTAGTCGTTTAGTAAGATTTAGTTAATGTTAGCGAAAATCATCCATTTAGTAATTGACGACAAATCATTGAAGAAGACACTACTCCAGAACGATTTGATTTTTCAACTGAATACAAAACATGTGGCCCACAGATAAATCATTTGAACGAAGTTTTTGAATACTTTAGTTTATTTTTTTACGAGTGATTTTATAGATACCATTCTAAAGCAGATAAATTTAGTTTATTTTTTTACGGTGTCATATTGAATGATTTTATAGATACCATTCTAAAAAGAAATTATACAGATACAATAATTTAGAATTAATTTGCAGCAATCGATGTTTTTCTTGAATACAATTATATTACAAATAATTTATTATTACGTCGACACGCATTGGCCGATTTTTAGGCACGTTGTTGGAAATCTTGATTTGACAAAGTTCCGTATCGGCAGCCGTAGGCGATAGAAGGAGAGTCGTCTCACTAATTCTCATTGTTCCTTATCTGCATTTCCCCGTTGTGTTCCTATTTCTCCTTCCCGAATTCTCCTTCTCCTATTTCCTCCTGCGTCTGTTCACACGGCCGCACAAAAGACAGTTTTGTCGTAGCATACCAGCAATTAACGCAGTTTTTACATTGAACTTCTCAACACTCCAGCCCGCGTGCGAATATAGATAATACTTGCGCATCTGACTGTCTGTATAAAAGTTTTGTACAAATATTCCAAAAACTGCGATTCGCGGAACTTTTTGTTAATATAATTGTTGCTAACATCGGTAACAGATAAAGATGAATGTTTATAATTGAACTTGAATTTTTTTATTGTTGAACTCGGGCGTCAGATAAAAATTTGCGAGGAACGTCGCAGTTTTATGTGCTTATTTCTAGGTAAAGGTATTTGATAATAATACAGAAATTAAGTAAAGATTGAAATGAATTGGAAAACTACTATTAAATACTAACAATTCTAAGTTGTAATAAAATTTGTTCAACAATTTGTTACTTTATTTTGTAATTAATATATTATAGTTAGTTATTATTTGTTGTTTTTTAACAATTTGTTAAGTAGTAACAAAGTACCAACTATTCACTTATTGCCGCGTATACAAAAATCGCGTGATTTTTCAACCTTGCATCATTTTAATTCGATGAAACTGGTTAAACAGAAGTTCGTGACTTAGGTTGTAATGTAAACATTTACACGCCGTTTTCGCTTTCCTCCCGCTTTGTCGCATTGAACGCCACGCGCTCGAAACTGTCGACGGACATAACTTTTTTGAAGCACCGGCGGATCGACGATTCGGCGTCGAGCGTAAAATTGATAGCGGAAGCGGTCGGAGGATAACAATTAATAGAGCGACGTCCCTGAATAGACTCCTGGATTCTATTGTACGGTCATCAGCCCGCATGTCCTTTTATCGGGCGGTTCAACTGAATTATGGACCGTAAATGTGCCTCTCGGCATCGATTGGCACCGCCACCCTTAACTTTTACGACTGGCCATCAGCTGATACACTTTAGTCGAGGAGCTGCGAATGAAATGATTTTCCGCGTATCGGTAAGTCCCGCGTCGTTGACCGTAATATTTTTCCGCGACTCGACCCTCCAATATCGTCGCCGGACGATATTTCAGTCACGCATAAACGCGATATCTCGAGCCGCCATTTTCCGCGGTGTTCGCGCTCAAAATAATCGCCGAAATGAGCGGCCACCGTGACCAGCGTTACCGGGTCGAGGAAATTAAGGGAAAAATGGGAAGTAGTGGGGAACGCAGTGAAGTAGTGGCGCCGTGACCAGCGTTGCCGGGCGAATTCCTGCAAAAATCCTTTAGGACATCGCCCCTATACTTAACACTTTACCACGTTGACTGCCGTGCGTATTTTGCTATGTTAGAACCGCGATGCGATAAAATACTGCAGAGTATGATTAAATCGTGCAAAATGAAGATAACGCAGAGTTGTTAGAAGCCAAAGTATTAAAACACCGTTCCAATATCAATTGCTTTTACAAGATTGCAAATAGGCTTCATTGCGAATTTTTTGCATTTCTACTAAAGTCTTTTGCGCCCGTCACCACGTATTTAGTAAAATTTTTGCGTCGGTCACCGATGACCACCGTGGCAGTGAACGTGTTAAATAGTGATTCAATTCTTTTGTCTCCGATACCTTCGCATTATTTTCATTTTGCACCGTTCAATCATATTTTGTAGTATTTTATCGCGTTGAGGTTTTAATATACTAAAATACGCATGGCAGTCAATGTGTTAACCTACTTATGCCATTGTATAAAACAACCGCGAACTTGAACACGTCGCGTATCTTACGTCTTCTGGCAAGTGACTTAGATGTAGATTTCGCAGGTACGCGTAACGGGACGCCATAAGGGATTTTTAAGCGAACTCACTCGGCAACGCTGACCGTGACTAACGTCGGAACGTCGAACGGGTAATTCTTATTAGACCAGCACCGCTGCCGACGTGCGCTCGCACGAGCAAAATTTCCGCTCGGTGGAAAACTTTAAATCGGCGCCCGCCGTCGAGCCCCGCTCGCTCTTTTTCACGGGAAAAAGCTGTCGCTCGAAAGTTTTTTTATTGTCGCCAGCGGGCGATGGCGCGCGCTATCGTCGGCCGGGACTTTTAACGAACGTTCTCCATAATTTTATAACAATTTTCACTTATCGAGCGCCGCCGGTGCCACGATCGTATCTCACTCCTCCCCATCTTTTGCCGTCTTTACCGCTGCTCACCGCGATCGATCTGGTCCGAGAAGATTCGATTTCTTCGCGTCCTCCGTCTTTCTTGCGGCCCGACCGATGAGACGAACGTTTTAATTTCGCGAGAATCATATTCACGGCTGGAACGAACGAATTGGAACGAGTCCTGGCAAGCCAGCGGACGGGGGTGAAAATGGTAAGGAACGATGGAGCTGGCGGGCGGCTAGAGTTGGGCTGGAGACTGCAATTCCATTTGTCCCATTTCAAAGTGAAATAGCTTATAATGTCGAAATAAAACGTCTCCGAAACGCCCGGCCGCGGTACTTCACGAGCGCCTAAAGTCACGGAGGGGTGCGGGATGGGAAGAAGAAGATATTCTGGGAGGAAGATGGCTGCGGGATATGGAAATCTTCCCGGCATGCCGGACACTGCGCGTATATATGTCAGTTTATATAGGTTCGCACGGATGCGATGGTTTTACGTCGGGTAAAGCAGTGATCGAATCGGTGGTCCAAATGCCGCTGTTTTTAGGTAGTTGTTCTGTTAATCAAAGAGAAACCGAATTGTGAGAATTTCGATGTGAAGCGGACAATGTTAAAAGTGAACGTACCGGTACTTTACACCTACCTATTCTTATTATGAGGGGTCATTTGATGTCTAATGAAATAAACGTTAATTTTCAGAAAGAAATTCTTAATTTATTAAAGTGAGAAATTGAATAATTGGATGACATAAGAATTTGCAGAAATTCAAATGAGCGAAAGAAATAACAATAAGTGTACGATTTTAAAGTGAATTTTGAAAGGGGTCATTTCACCCCGCTTGATACGTTTAGTGTTAAAATTGCGGCTTGATAATCGACAATACTTAAAGGTATGAAAATACATTCACAAAAATACAATATTTTCGGTTAAAAATTGACAATATTTACTTGACAAAATTGACAAGTACCGTGTGTTCTATTAACTGAAATACTTCACTATGCTGCCATCGCAGTTACGGCGTAACGGTCAGAAATTTGATTGCTTTTGAAGAGATCTGCTGTTGTAATTCTATTTTGCTTGTTTTCTAAATATTTACTGGAAATGTGTGTTGGATAATATGGGGAGGACGGCAACAAATCCGGTTTACCAGATTTTTCGTTATGATGCTTCGACTAATATTTCTTTACGTATCATCAGCAACCGCAAACGTATTGTCAAATGTAATCGTGGAACGAATCTAGAAATGATTTGAGAAATAATCATCCAGATGTGTTTACAAAGGTTCAGTTAGACCAAGAATGTTGTAAAAGAAAACTTGACGAAATTTGTAGTATTAGCAGGAAACAAATTAAAACAGAGAAATTGACGGGAGAATGTGTAAAATTAATTATTAGTTATTAAAATTAGTTACAATGCACAGTAGACCATTTTCTCTGATGCATGATAACGCCTTTCTGATTTCAAGACCAGCCACAGTATCAATTCGATTCGCGGGAAATGTGCGGCGAGATAAATGTAAAATTAATATGGTTAAAGATACATGCTGTAATATGCATGGACCGTTAATTTTTACCGATTAATGTACAATTTTTTTTTAATCAAAATCTTAATATTGCTATACGTACATTAGCAGTAAAATAATTATTCAGTAGCCACGATGCCGCAGCATTAAAAAATACATATTATATTACGAATAATGATATGACATTAATAATAATGAAGCCGTTAATAAAGCTAATAATTCATTAGATGTAACGATGGATTGAAGCAATGATTCATCCGTATATTTTGAATATGGAGATTGTTTTGACGTAAGCAGTATAAATAACAGAGGCAATATAATACACAATGATTGTATTATGAAGAGTAAAATATATACCGATCACATTCTACAGTTAGCCGTAAAGGATATTTTAAACCTTAACCTTCCGATTTTTAATTGTGAATATGGACTGGCAACTCTAACTTATTCTCATCATACTTTGACTTGCAAGTTTTTAAGTGCCACATTTTAAATGCTACAATGACGTGTAAATAATAATACTAAAGTCATTCAAAACAATCCTTATTCGTCTCAGGAGTAATATAAATTTGACTACAATATTTATATTAAATATAATTGAATAATGTGTGGAATTTTTTAAAACATTCATTGGGATGCAAATCAGGTTTGAGTTAACCGGTTTCATAGGTGAAAACTGTTTTTTTTTTACCGCATTACTTCCTTTTGGTAAACAAACAAGACACTTTTTCTTTTTTCCTTTCAGCAACTCATTTATTATATTGAGTTTCCCATCTAAACGTTGTTCCTTATCTGTTCCGCAAGGCCTGCCATGCACATTATTACTCCGAAAGTTACTTACGAGCTGACTTATTAACAATAATACAGGTTCACGTCCCAACTGCCTTTACTGATCGCTTGTAACTGACTCATCAGTATTATTTTTTATTTGTAAACAATTACCGATAACTTGGAGTGTTAAGGGTTAAACAACACATTAATAATAAATTTTGTCGATAAGGTGCGACTGGTGTGGAGAAAATTACGTACACCAACGGTAAGAGAATTGTTCAAAGCGACGAAACAAACAGAGCCAATGTCAGATTGGCTTACACAGTATAATTCTACACCGGATATACTTCAATGCTTATTGGAGTTGAAAGCTTTCTGCGTAGAATCCGAGAATGAATTATAGTTATCAGCAGATAGAGTGAAGTATACAGTGATTGACCGCTTAAGAATAGTGATTGAATGAAAGGTGTATAACTTAAACGTGTAATGTTGCATTTTTTATTTTTTAAAAACAAAAAAAAATTTAATTTATTAATAACACAACGATAAATTTAATATTACCAATTAATAGTGATTGACCGCAGAAAGCACAGTCATTGACCGTGTTATTTACAGTTATTGACCACCTTGTAAACTTGTGAGAAATGAGAAATATTTAAGCGGTTAGTTTTACTGTATTACCTTTAAATACCTTTTTGACGGTAGCACCACGCTGAAACGTATTAGCATATTGAAATAAAAGCGTAAAAATGAAATACACCGCATTCGCATAAAAAATATAAGAAATGCTAAAGACAGAACCTTTTGCACATTATGACAACCGCAAACAAGACGATTTCCATGCTTGTTTAAAAATTACAATATTTAAAAACTGATTAAATCTATCAGTGGTCAATTACTGTAAAAATCCATTGCTACGAATATAGTGATTGTCCACCCTAGTACTATCAGATAATTGCGATATTAGGACACCGCGACGGATACAAAATCTTTAGTGAGTTTACTCCATCACATACAAGTCATATATTTTTAAATTCACCAGTCTTTTCTAAAAGATATCGTTAAGCACTTTAAAAAAAAATCTGTAACAATTCTTTCACAGCGTGAACACAAGAATTCTGTATTGCAAGACGGTTACATACAGAATGCGATTTTGACTGATTTTCAAAACAATGAAAATATACCTATAGCGATCTTCAATATATTCACATTATACTTTACCCTACTTGGTATTCAATAAAATCCATAGTAAACAATCGAACTATTTTACTGTTTTCCCACATAAACTTCGAAAAGCACCGTGTAGAACACATTTTAGAATTTACATCGATAGATGTGAATATGTCAATCCAGCCAAATAATTTTGCGCTTTTTCCAATTAAACGTTCTACATCACTGTATACTGCACAGTGTCAAATAGTATAAGAATTCATATCGATAGTAATGCAATGCAGGCGTGGACGCAAAATTGTCAATCTCGCAAACAATTTTACGGTTTTGCCAATTAAATTTCGGTTATCACCGCGTTATATACAATCTCACGCATAGTAAGAATTCACATTGACAGATATGGATAAAAAATGGTCGATTCCCCCAAATAATTTCTCTCCTATCCCAATTAAATTCCGGACGTCACCACGCACTACACGTTTAAGAATTTACATCGATACGTGCGGATGCAAAATTGACAATGCAGCTAAACAATTTCACTTTATTCCCAATTAAACTTCGAGCATCATAGTATCCCGTATATGTATATATCGCGCAGTATAAAAATTCACATCGATACGTGCGGATGCAAACTTGACAATACACCCAAACAATTTCGCCCTTTTCCCAATTAAACTCCGGATATCACCGAGCGCGGCAATGTAGCAGTTCGTAAATTTTGATACCCGCGCAATATACGCGGAGGCAAAAAGTGTAATTTTTTTCGCCGTCCGCGTTAAGCGATCAAGCGTGTAAAAACCAGATCGTTGGTGCGGCTCGGTTAAAAATCTCTTACGTGTACAGGACCATCCGTGTACATTCGTTCGAGCGTTGCAGGCGATGGAAATAAAAAAGCACGAACACCCGAGGCGCCGTGTCATATGCATAGATTTACTCATGCGTAGAGAGCTCGAAGTAGACGCGGCTGGTGTTTCGTCCGTGCACGGACTATGTCCGGCACATATGCGTGTGCGTGTCGGGATGAAGGTACATTGGAAACACGCGACAGGCCTCTGAAGAGCGATATCTACGCGAAAAATAGTCTGACGGACTTGAAACAAAGTGCATTTTATAACGCTTGCGACGCACGCATGTACGTCGCTCGATAATATGCGCTGATGACGCGAATTCCGGGTAATACCGCGGTGTAATATGCGACAACGGCGTGAGGTGAATACTTTTTGGTCCGATGATCGGCGGGATAAGTGTTACGTAAATGAGGTGTCGGTGGAGTCGTTGATGTTGTTGTTGATGTGGCACTTTTGACTGATTTGTCATGTGCCATAGGAACCGATGGCATCGGAAGTATGCGTCGTCCATATTTTCAGGAGATGAATTAACCCTTAACTCATTGCGTACGGCACGCTGCTCGCCCAACGTGCTTCCAGGGTCCGCATATTTTCGAGCGCTCCAAGACAACTTTGTGCAATGCATACATGCATTTTTTTATTTCGCATTTATAATAAATATTCCAAACAATTACTTTATTTGTGAACATTAGACATTCCTCCATTTTCCTTGTTTTAAGTTAGACTTATACTTATGTGAATTTTGTGAATAATACCGATTTCTTTCCTCACTAATCATTTCGAAAAATTCATTGCCAAATATACAGTTGACTGCATCTTTCACATTGCAGTTTCTTTGTAATGGTGTAAGCATACCAGAAATTCCTTCAAATGGTTCCAAATTTGGAGAAGTATCTTCTTCTGACCATTCTTCAATTATAGACTCATCAACCTCAAGCTCCGAATCTTCACGTTCACTTGAAATGTTATTTGGTACATCAGATAAATCATCAAACAATAATTGATTTTGGCTTTCATTTTCTTCATTTCCATGAGATATGTTTGACTTTTTTAGAATTAGGGTTTATTGCCGAGGACTTAAAAATATTAAAACCTACATAAAATACATGTCCAAAGTTTAATTCTAATTTGTTACGTATAAATCAATTGTATCGAAGTATATTTAGATTATTTGATTTCCACATCCAATAACGAAATAACAGCCGGTGACTTTAAAATCATTACAACTTACATAAAATACATGTCCAAAGATAATTTTAATTTGTTATGTATAAATAATCTCTATCGAAGTGTATTTAGACAATTTCACGTGTACGTCCAATTACGAAATAACAGCCGATGACCTAAAAAATATTAAAACTTACATAAAGTACATGTCCAGAGTTCAATTTGAATTCATGATGTATAATTAAACTCTATCGAAGTATATATAGACCATTTCACTTCCACGTCCAATGACCAAAATATCAGCCGGCGACCTGAGACAGCTTTTGCCCAAAATCGCCGGTCAACAATCTGTTAATATTCCCGCCACCCAACTTAATATTCTCCCATCGCCATTTTTAGCACCCAAAACAATTACGTTGCTTCCCAGCTCGACTGTTGCCTCGGATTTTCTGAACTTCGCTGCCCCGTAAGCATCGAAAACTGACGTGCGTGTGTACACACATACACCATGGTACCCGTGTACGGCTGCATAATTTCGTATTGCCGGGCGTCAGTGCTTTAATTCTCCGCGCTGTGATTGGTTCGCCGTGACGTTCCATTAGAAATTTCGTTTCATTACGGCACTGATAGTCAGGACGCGTTTGACGGACATCCCCGGAGCGTATTTGCGAATTGCGAGAGTTCCGCCGGAGGGTGTTCGGAGGGGGATCATATGGAAATTTCCGTAGGGTGTGCGGTTTTACGTGAAATTATCGTCGTGGACGATGGGACGTACAGTGCCAGCGTGATCTCGTCCGTTACGTGCATGAGAACCTCGCCAAGTGGCGAGGCTTGCAAAAAGCGTCGGCTGTCGCTTTCGGGCGGGAACCGCAATTCGAAATCGCCGGTTTAGAATATCAGCACACCGAGAGGAAAGCTGACGGCGTGCCAGCGAACGTTTCTGCACGGTTGGTGCAGGAAGTATATGTTGTGGTTTCTTTAAAGTAAGTTTAATTATTGAACAAAATGAAGTTTAAGATTAATAGGGACAAAGCCTCAAGAAATATAACGGTTTTAACCAATTAAGCGCGGAATTTAAGTTTAGAAGTCCTGCACAGGGTGCGGAATTAACACTTTAATACACCAGGGACCGCACGATTTTGGGAAACTTGTATGTTATAAAAAATCATAACTTTGTTATTTGTGAAGCAATTTTTGTGAAACTTTCAGAAATTGTATAATTGAAAGTATTTTAGGTATTATTAACACTTTGACTGCCGTGATGCTCACCGCTAACCGGCGGCAAAAGATTTTACTGAAGATCCAAAATATTCGCAAAGGGTAGCAACAATTATTTTATAAATGCAGTTACTGTTAGAATAGTGATGCGATCCTTTAGTCCCCAATACCTGCACATTATTTACATTACGTAATTTCGTAAATTGCTTGAACCACTAATTTTTTGCACTGTATTTATTACGGCGATTTTTTTTAACTACCTACATACTCATTATTAATATAAAATTAGTTCATCAATTACAATTTCATGAAGTATGATTCGCCACTCTTTTTAAGATATCAGTTTGTTCTAGAAATTTTTAAAAAATAAATGTGCGTAACTGTTTGCTACGAAAATCCACAGCTCCCCAAGCGGCATTTTTTAAATTAAAAGCGAAATATTCCGCCAACCACCCAGTACTAAATGCAGCGGCATGTTTTGGTGAGCAAACTGAAATCGCTCACTATTTGCTATGATTCCGTTGATTTAACTGTGGCCGTCGGACGGGGTATTAATATTAAAAATATATTATCGCCGGTGGCGGTTGTAATTATAACTGTGGCCAGAGTAGTTTCGTTAACGCTATTTTCTTTGTCGGTTTTCCTATTTATTCATGTTGTGCACCTATTAAATCTTTGCATGTGTTATAGCAGTGCATGCTCAGAAAGTTTTTATCCCTCTTCTTAACGCACGATCACAAGCGGCATTTTAGTTTTCGAATTAACGCCATAGGAAGCAGCCTAAAAACATCTTTTAAGATAACATCTTTAAGAACACAATAATAAATTGTAGTAATGAAGCCCTTCGATGTTGGATACTAGTAACTTAATTATTTTTTGTAATTTCTTAACACACTGGAACTTGGCGCTTTAAACATGACTACATCCACTCATCTGATTATTTTATTGTGTTCAAGTCGCAGGCAATGATACGGCAAACTTCATAAAATTCTCTATTAAAAAACGTAAATTAAATTTGCTGAAAAACACATCAATACGCGTATTCATAGCTCAGAGTTTCTTATTAAACAATACTAGTCTTGAAAGCAATTCATCAATTATATCAAAAACAATCGTATTTGAATTATCACTTCAACAGAGAGATAAATCGATACATAAATAGGCTGAGCTCTAATATTTAAATTTCATTTCCGCCACTTGCTTTTTACTAATAACATCACGAAATTATATGGGCGTACGCGATCGATAAATATGTACAAATTTATATATCGTGTTGAAAAGAAGAATTCTGTCGTTCCTGTACTTAATTCGTGCTCTTTTTCGTGCTCAGCTCAAAGGAACTGAATTTTTGTATTAATTGTATAACATAAAAGATTTTAATAGAGCAAGTTCAACTGCTGTATTGATTGTTTAATATAGCAGACTTTAGTAGAACAAGTCCAACTGCTCTATTAATTGTTTAATATGGAAGACTATAACAGAACAAGTCTAACTGCTGTATTACTTAATACACAAAATTTGAATACCGAACAAATTAACGCACAAAGTTCCACTCCTGTGATAAGGATATAAACCACATATCGAAACGTCAGGATTTTTCTTTTCAATAACCCATGCAATTTCATACTTATTAAATCATGGGTTGCGCAAATATAATTTTTCCAAAGTTTTAAACAAAGGATTAACGTACTCAGTACTCAACATACGATCACTCAAATCTGCCGCGTCGTTCATCAACTTCCTTCATTCCGCGTCTTCACGCTATCGGCTTTATTGTGCGACGCCGTAATAAACCATCCGACTTCCGCTTCCGTCGAGTCGTGCGTCAGACGAACACGGAGACTGTAAAATATCAAAGGGTTACTAATGCGCAACTCCGTAGGACATTCGCCGTCTGTCGCCGTCGGCTTTTTACCCTCCCCTTTTTTTACCCCCTGCCCGTTTCGATTCCTCTACGAAATTATTGCTTAATTAAGAGCGAAGTTTCTTCCACTATCTGGCCCTTAGACGACGGTTCGCCGTCTTTCGATGCAATTAGCGCGCGAAACTTTCAGCCGTCGGCGACGTCGTCGGGGCCGGACTCTTTTTTCCCCGCGTTTTTCCTTTTTCCCCGACGAGCGAACGAACGAACGGGCCACTCGCCGCTATCATTTTTCAAAGACAATCGATGCAGCGACGCCAATTTCTACTCGAACTCGGCGCGTTCGCTCGAGAGTTCCGTGCATTTCTACCTCGTGGTAACAATGACGCACCTTTTGTCGGAGTTTTTTCTCGGCGCCGGTTCCTTTCCACTCGCCGCTCGACGATTGTTCTGCAACGGCATGACCTCTTTAGCACATTGAACGCCCTTGCAAAATTCTGCTGTTAGAAGCAAAGAATGCTCGACGTTGGGTACTATGTGGATGTGAATACTTAGCCTTCTAATTGTCATTTTGTTATTTAGCAAAAAAAATTCTTTACTTTCCTTTTTCTTTTGAACCGTGACTTGATATATAATATTATATATATTATGTATTATGTATTATATATGTCTATTATAAATATATAATATTATATATATACGCTCTTAAATACATGTGTACACATCTCCTATAACAATAAATTTATTAAATGCACTATCACAGATGCATTACAGCAACCATTTTTTTATTCTGTTGTAGTATCTGTTATACATTAAATGTCTTGATTCTGTTATACATTATAATATGGACAATATTATATATTATATCTAAATTCCGTTATATATAAAATGTCCTGATTCATACCTATATTCTCACAATAAATCCTACACACGCGACTAGATATCGCTGTTACAAAATTAACAAGAAGCACCACGATGAAAGGTACCGACCGCCAGTGCGCATACGGTAACTCACCTCTATTCTTCGCATAACATATTGTTTCGAATTTAGCCATTCTGTCGCGTTCACTATGACCCTGCACGCCGTCACGGAATTACATTGAAAGGTAGTTTCCCTTCGATTCCGGGAAATGGGAAAATCCGAAGGACCGTGTCGCGCCAACTGGAAACGATGAACCCAGCAAAGAGTCGTCGCGTACAATGCGGCAGGGAGGAAAGAGGAAAAAGGACGAGAGCTGACTACGCGTCGTTACTTCGCCCGCGAGAGTTCGGTTAAGAGTTCTGCCCAGCTTAATCGGAATATTTTCCGCGCACCCGACGTAACTGTGCGGATAAGCGTGCAGGACAGAAAATCCTCGTCCTCTCTCTCTCGCTCTCCCTGACAATTGAACTTCCACGCTCGATGAGCCGAGAATCCGTGACCCCCCGATCGCGAGAAGTCTCGGTGTAATGAGTTTGAAAGTTCGGAAAAATCGGCTCCGAGTAGTGGAAACGCAAGCGTTAGTTTCCTCCTGATTTCCCGCGATCCCGCTGCCCGACGAAATGTAATGCCTTCGATTTGCGGCAAGTTGGGCGGTCACGGAGGAAGCTCAGATGTGCAGCCGTAAAGGCCGTGTGTCAGATGCTCGATGGAACATTTTTGGGAGCAGGTAAGTTCGGGCGTTGTAATTAGGTGGTGGGAAAACAGGGAGATTTGTTGGAATCGGTATTATTGTAGTGCGCTGTATAGTGATGGGATTGCACAGAAATACGATTTGTGTAATAAGCTTTAAAAATTGAAGGTGTATAGTGGCTAAATTGCAAAAGAAAAACAATTGTTATGATAGACTTGAAATAGAGATGGTTCAGTGATCAAATTGCTCGAATATACAATTATTTCTAATAGACTTTAAAAATTCAAGGTGCATAGTGGCTCAATTGGAGGAAAAAGTTATTGCTACAAGAGGTTTGAAATTTGATGCTTCAATAATGAAACGTTTGGATAATACAGTTATTATAATAGACTTTAAAAATTGAGATGCTATAGCGACCAAATTGTACAAAAATATGATTTTTGTAATAGATTTACAACCTTAGGTGCTATATTGATTGCTATGCGCTATAGTGATAAAATTGAACAAAAATATAATTTGTGTAATAGACTATAAATTCAAGATTATAGCGACCAAACTGCAGAAAAGTAAAATTTATGTAATAGTATTTAAAAATTCCGGCTCTATTTAGGTAAAATTGTACAAAAATGCGGTTTGTATAAAAGGTTTTAAAATATCAAACGCTGTAGCCATCGAATTGCATCAGAAATTTTTGTCATAAATCTTTAATTCAAGTACTAAATCCACCAAACTATCCTGCAATGGACTTCAACAACTCAGACACTACACCAACTGAACACCTTTCGTCTGCTTATCCTGCTTACAATCACGGCCCATAATCATCATCGAATCGCCGTCAAAACTGCATATTTACCCACCTAACAATATCCGCAAGTCGGGGAATTGCCAGTTATAATACCGAACGCACAACTTTCGCGTATTATATTATCGCGTCTCATAGCGTGCGGACTCCGTTAGTAATGCATGCAAACCGCGTTTTGCGGTTTCGGCAGTGGCGCTCACCTAACATCATCCAAGCTGGACACCAGTCATCTTCCCTGCGCCGTGCATCCGTCTAATCTTCATGAAAATGATATTACACGCGTTAAACGTAAATCCCGTGAAATCCTCGAGAAAGTTTCCCGCCGCGCGTGGGACGTCGCTGCAAAATTTAGCCGGACGCTTGGAGGTGCAGAGTTCGGTGGGCTGGACTCGAAATATTTTACGATGCGGCACATACGTCGTGCTGCGTAGACTTGCGGCGGTAGTCAATGTTGGGGATAATTATTTTCTATGGTAACGAAGGTGCTATTGCAAAAGGAGCGAGAAAAGGGAAATAAGAGAAAAGTTAAAAATAAAAGATTGATCAGATCGTTTAAATTACCTGTGAACACACTTCAAAAACCACCACTGCAACTAATGCAAACATCAGCATCAAATCATTCCTTCTAAATCTCAACACCACTACTATTACCGTACACTTATTTTTGCATAAATAATTACTAATTAATACAAAAATACCACATATGAAGAAGTTCAAACACATTTATGTATATTCTAGTACATAATACACAGTTAAGTATCTCTTCTAAACGTGCCAGCATTAAACCATCTTTACGAATCATTCCGCTATTGTGACTTGATACCAAAGCCAAGATAGCAACAAGTTTAAATTACTCGCGAATACACTTCAAAAACGACCACTGCAGCTATTTCAAACGACAGCATCAAAACAATCCTTTTAAATCTCAACACCACTACTAATTGACACGACAAAGATCTCAGGTATCAACAAGTCAAGTTTCTCGCAACCACACTCAAGCACCTATCACAACAACTTAATGTAGAATCACTCTATATGACTAGAGAAGAAACAGAAGTAACACACTCTATGGATGGATACTCATACAAGCAATGTGATTCGTCATGTTGATTGATTGTGTTGATTCCCTACTTCTGGACATGCGTTGTGCACCAACGTACCGGAAAGTCAGGCACAGTACTGGTTCTGTCCAGAAACCAGTTCTTTGGTCTCCGACACCGTCGCATTATTTTAATTTTGCACAGTTCAATCATATATTATAGTACTTCATCACGTTATGGTTTTGATATAGTAATACACGCACGGCAGTCAACGTGTTAAGATGACATATGAACTGGGGTGGACACTGTGAAGGAAGGACTAGTAGGGATGACGTGACAGATTTTACTGTACATCGTCCTCACCCCTTGTCCCAATCCGCAACCCGCTCGTCCCTTTTCAACTCCTGTGTCCCCAAGCATCGCCTGACTCCCGCGGGCAAACATATCTTCCGTGGGATTTAACACCTGACCCGTAAATTCGTTTGCGCGCGCCTTTAAACGCCTCCAGTCACCGGTGATATTTCATTCGGGACTTCATCCCTTTGGCCCCCACGTCTTCTTCGCTTTTTTTCGCAGGCTAACCACGTAAAACGGTGTTCTTAGTCTATCCGGTTTTTGCTAGAGCCGGCCAGCGGGAAAATTCTTGCAGAAAAGTACTTATACCGATTCATTTTTGTTAGGCGCGTAATAAATATTGAGCAAATAATTATTGCATCTATTTATGCGATGGTCAGCCGTGTTCTGGTATCTCAAATTGGGAGTAGTGGAATTTTGTGGAAAGAATATTGAACCAAATTATTTAACTGGATAATTTCTTGTTATGTAGGCAGTAATTATTCGACATTTTCAACGAATTTTCCTGTAAATTACCTTCAATGTGAACAGCCAATTCGATTCTGCTGGAGTTGGCGGAATTCTTTTGGGAAAATATTTATCTGTAATATGTATTCGGATGAACTCCTGCTGGGCAGTTAATAATCGTTAATTTTGCACGGCAATTTATTGTGTCTATTTATTCGAACGGAAAGCACCAACCCTGCTGCAAGTAGCGGGTTACCATATTGTCAATTTTCTTAGAAGGTGATACTTTTTCTTTGATTTTTTAGAGCTACGTAGAACGGCGTTCGCAACTTCACTGTTTTCTGCCGGAGTTGAACATCGGTGGAATCCTCTTGACAAAATATTTATCGAAACTAATTCTCGTTACCTGGGTAATGATTATTCGCCATTCGCAACAAAGTATTCTATCTGTTTACACGAACAACACTGCCGGCATTCGCTAACTGCGTTCTCGGGTAAGTGCCGAGTAGTCTTATTGCCAATCTTCTTACCAGGTGATGTTTCATTCGGGACTTCATCCTTGCTGTTCCCATCCCCGCTTCGTTTTTTTTCGTTCGCAATTATTTGTTCGTTGTTATTCACAACAATTTATTTGATCTGTTCATTTGAATGACAACGTCACTTAACCATTCTGTGCTGGCTTAAATATCGTGGTGTTTCTTTTATTCTCAGCTCTTTTACCGGAAGATGACTTTTCTTTCTTTATTTGTCTCTTCAGCTCCACCATCTTCCTGTATTTTGTCCGGCAGAAGTATCCAAATTTTAGTCGTCTTTTCCTCACCTTTCTCTGCCATATTTTATCTCCCCTTTTTTCTACTGTAAAAATGACAAGGTAATAACAGGTAACAATTATTTGAGTTGCTTTAATCTAATACACGTTTCATCTAATTACCCGAATAAGCTTTTATTATTTGTATACGCTCTCCGAACTCATCGCCACAGATTATCTTCAATTAAATCACTATGATACCTTTCGACACAAAACGTCAATCCAAATACTGCCAGCATCGAATAACTAATTATTTGAATATCGAATAAATTGTATTTACTGCATATATCGCCATTAGCATCGCACGTATTTTCATCCGCATACCATCAGATTCGTTATTCTTGCCGTTATTTGTTAACTAAATGCAATATTTTCCTAACATACTTTTTAAAACTTAGGCGTTATATCGATAATATTGGAAAAAAATGTAATTTGTGTAACAGACTATAAATTTAAGCGATCAAACTGCACAAAAATACAATTTATGTAATAGACCTTAAAACTTCAGGCGTTGTAGTAACGAAATTGCACAAAGGTACGATTTTTATAATCGTACTTATCGATTATAAATCGTCTTTAAAAATTCAGGCGCTATATCCATCAAATTTTACAGAATTGTGCTTTGTATAATTGGCTTCAAAATGTCAGACGCTGTAGCCTTCGAATTGCGTCAGAACACATTTTTTTGTAATAGACCTTATAATTCCTAGCGACCAAATTGTACAAAAATGTGATTTCTATAATAGGTTTAGAACCTTAGATGCCATAGCAATAAAATTGAACAAAAATACAATTTATGTAATAGACTTTAAATCTTCAAGCGTTATATTAATGAAACTACACAAGAAAAAATATTTATAACCGTCTTTAAAAATTCAGGCGCTATTTAGATAAAATTTTACAAAAATGCCGTTTGTATAAAACGCTTTAAAATATCTCTGTAGCCATCGAATTGCGTCAGAATACAATTTTTGTCGTAGGCCTTATAATTCATAGGCATCTACTTATCCTGAATACGCATCCTGAATCATATGTACTTTTACCCGCGTACCTTCGGATGCGTTATTCTTGCCTTTATTCTTTAACTAATTGAAACATTTTCCCAACATGCTTTTCTCCTCCGACTTTTCCTCGGCTAGTTTTTCCCCTCTCGAACACGCGCTCTTTCGCTTTCTCTCGGCGTATTCGGCGAGAAAGCACCTTGTACCGATAAAACCTTCAACCCACTCGAGTGTTCTCGGCTTCCACCCCCGTGAAGGGGAGCCTGTCTGCGACGTGTCCTTGACAAACAGGATCCTCATGCCGATGGAGAGGATTTTGTTCAGGCTGGAAATATGGGTTATCTTTTGGATCTTCTTAGAGCGACAGGATATCTTTAACGATAAGATGACGTAATCCGCGCTTACGATACTGCGGAACAAGGGAGATCGTGTTTTGGGGCTTTTCGTGATCCTGATACAGTTAAGATTTAATGTTATACGTATTAAATTATCCGCCCGGCAACAGAATCCTCCGCAATTTTGCTCAGCTCGACTTCCTACGAAATTACGCTATGAAGCATTAATAAACTAGGCTAGTGCACTTTTCATTTCTGACGAAAATTGAGGACGACGACTACGATCGATGGCATAAATTAAACCGTGGAATTGGGTTTTGTTAAATGAAGGCTTGGAAAAATAAAATTCGAAATAGCAATTGATTGTTAATGTTTTTGGATGGGGCTGGAAATGGTTTTAGGGGTAATCTTTATGTTAACACTTTAAGGACACTGTTAACTTTTTATGTTAACATTTTAAGAAATACGGCTGGGGCCGCACGTTTAGAGAAACTTGTACGTTAGAAAAAATCATAACTTTGTTATTTATGAAGCAATTTTCGTGAAACTTTCAGAAATTGTATAATTAAAAGTATTTTAGGTATTATTAAAAGATTATGTTTTTTTGTTTTATTTTATTTCTTTTAATATTAAATATATAGTTTATCCCATATATTCTTTTCTAATTAATTTTTTATAAAATTTTATATTTTTATAAATTTAAATAATTAGCTTAAATTGAATTTATTTATTAAAAAACTAGATATTGTTAAATTTGAATAACTTTTCATTTCTATATATATATTTAAAATAATATTGTTATATTAATTTTATTATAATAATAGCTCATTTAATTTCGAGAAAATATTTATTTTATATTTTTATTTGTAAATCCATGATGCAAAAGGTATGATAAATTAAATTTTCTTTTATTTTTTGATTTTGTTTTCCCCTACTTGTAATTTTATTTTGATATCATTTCTTTATTATACTTTGATTAATTATTTTTATTTATTTTATTTTTATTATTATATTATTTTTTATATAATTTTTTTTAGTAATTTAATATTATAAAGTTCCACTCGTATTTTCATACTAATTATGGTTTTTTCACTGTAATTGAAGCGTTTTCTTACATTTTTTAAACTAGAACTTTTATATTATCTAAGTACACCTTCCGGTACACTTACTTTGTTACGACTTTTTCTAAATTGGGTTTTAGAAATGACGGGCGATTTGTACTTAATTAAGGGCTAGGAATTCAATTTAATTAATTTAATAAATTTACATTATTTTATAAATTTAATAAATTAGTCAATTGTAACACCTGCATCATTGCCATTATGCTTTCAAAATCGATCGTTAAAAATAGAAAACGCAATAGTTATGCCGATGTCGACCACTGTTTTGCCACTCGAAGTTATTTTCGGAACGATGGACCGCATAACAGAATTGACGCTTTCGTTGCTGTTCTGAGTGAAACCTCCTAAGCAACAATTGAGTAAGCCGTCTCTACTCAAATCTTCATACACTGGTTTCACGGCATCGAAAACGTCCTGTGAAAGAGGTATTTTATGCTGGTATTCATGTAAAGTGTCGAACGCTTTCGCTTTCTACCATGAGCACCACAAGTCTACATTGACCGGGCAATTCTCGTGTTGCGGCACTTCATCCGTCGAAAGTGTATCGTAAAGAGTTGCCAAAATTTCGTTCCGCATTTTTTCGAAGGGATCTGGGTTTCGGTTCGTATTATGTCCCTTCAGAACCTTTAGAATCGGTACCATGTACTTTGAACCGCTCCCAGGCATCACGGCTTGCTTTATAAAATAAGCTGTAAGACCACTTTAAAAAATATTTTCGCCTATAAGACAAATTGCACCTTATTTTTAAGGCTCTAAAGTATAATTTAAGACAAAAATTTTTTTTTCGATTTTTTGGAAGTTTAACCCTTTCGCGCCGAGCGCCGCATATATGCGGCATCCACTCGACGACCAGTAGTACGAGCGCCGCATATACGCGGCATCCACGCCACGACTTCTGGGTACGAGCGCCGCATATATGCGGCATCGAAATAATCTGTACAAGTGTCATCTATAGCCGATGGCAACATTTTTCGTTATCGGCAGAGCATTTTCCGTTCATTTTATTGACATACTGGATTAATAATTTCTTAAAACTTTTGAGACTTTATATGTATTATATTACAGTTCCGATTTAAGACTTAGAACAACATATATACAGAAACCACGCGCACTGTGCATATTTCCGGTGCGAGTTTCTGTTCAGTGACAGTACTTTGGCGGACGGGGCTGCCGTAGCGAAAGGGTTAAGGTAGATGTTACCCCTTAAACCATCTTGGAACATCTTCGGCAATGGCCTATCTCGCGCACTCTCACGTTCGCACCTTGTGATATCGCAACATCTTCGACTCACAGATTATTTCGCCGGATGACCCTGACGTTGGACGAACAAAAGCCGGCGCCCGGGGGAATTTCGAGCTTTCACGCTGTTAGGATTAAAGGCTACGTGTTTTCTTGACGTATTGGGTTACGTTCGAGTGCCGGCCGGAAGGAATGGGTACTCGGCACATAAAGAAAGAATGACGAACGGTCGATGGAAACAAAAGTCTGCCACGTAGGCGTTGATTACTTTATCGATTGTTTCCGCGCGCGATGCTTGCGGTTCGTTCAATTTAAAAAGGCGGTCTGTTACTTTACCCCGCATTCGCCTTGCTTCCGTGCCGCAGCTGAAACGTAATTTTCTCGACTCTCTGGACCCGCTTCCGCTTCCGGGAGCAACTGGGAACCGTTACGTAAGCTAAGATTAGCTTCGATGTATATCGCGCGATCATCTACCTGAGCTAGCGCCAGTCGGTTCGCCACTCTGTCGAGCAAAGGATTTATTTGTGTGCGATTCGCAAACAACTCATCCGGCGCGCGGGTTCTCATTAATTACACTCGCCTCCCTGCTAAGCGATAAGTCGCACGTTGCTGTCAAATTGCTGTAACGTGTTGCACGCTGTGTCAGAGTTTACGTAAGCGTATTGTTACGTTAATATTCGAGCATGCTTTGGAACGGAATCAGTTTTTTTTTAAATGAGGGCAGAGATTGAATGTTTGCAGGGTTTATGTAAACGAATTGCTTCGTATTGTTATGCTGTGATCAAGAAATCTCAACTATTTCGAGACGGCCTGACTTCTCAATCCTCTGATTCTGGACTAACTATGGTTTAATTAGAGATAGGCTTAAAAGAACTGTTTTTTTAACTGCACAAAACTGACTCTGGTCTTTTCTAAACTTAACTAACTCGAAAAATCTTAATGCGGCCCTTAATTACACTCGCCTCCCTGCTAAGCGATAAGTCGCACGTTGCTGTCAAATTGCTGTAACGTGTTGCACGCTGTTTCACAGTTTACATAAGCGTATTGTTACGTTAATATTCGGGCATGCTTCGTAATCTTCTTTTTTTTTTTTAATGAGAGCTGGATTGGATGTTTGTGAGGCGGTGTTGCAGCGTTTATGTAAGCGAATTGCTTCGTATTGTTATGCCGTGAACAAGAAATCAGAACTATTTCGACTTCTTAGTCCTTTGACTTTGGACTAAGTATAGTTTAATTAGAGATAGGCTTAAAAGAACTGTTTATCAAGTGCACAAAACTGAATATACAAACTAACTCTGGTCTTTTCTATACTTAACTATCTCAACAAATCCCAATGCTGCCCTTAACACATTGACTGCCAAGCGTATTTTGCTATGTTAGAATTGCGATGCGATGAAATACTGCAGATTATGATTAAATCGTGCAAAATGAAGGTAACGCAGAGTTAGCAGAAGCCAAAGTATTGAAGCACCATTTCAGTATCAATTGCTTTTACAAGATTGTAAATAGGCTGCATTGTGCATTTTTTGTATTTTTAATAAAATCTTTTGCGCCCGTTACCGCGTATTTTTGCTATGTTAGAACTGCGATGCAATAATAAACTGCATAGTATGATTAAATCGTGCAAAATTAAGGTAACGCACAGTTGTTACAAGCCAAAGTATTGAAGCACCCTTCCAATACCAATTGCTTTTACAAAATTGCAGATAGGCTTCATTGCGGATTTTTTTGCATTTTTAGCGAAATCTTTTGTGCCGGTCACCAGTGACCGCTGTGGCAGTTAAATTGTTAATATAGACGCGTGGTCCTTATACATTATTTTTTCCAGAATCTATTCCGCCAAGCACCGAACCGTCCCTTAGCAATCTTCCAGCGCTGATCGCGACTCCCGCAGACAAATCGTTCGCGCGCCTTTGCAATCTTAACTAACTGAAACACTGCGTTAGCCACTCGACCTCGCATTGCAAGCGTGCGCCTTCGAGAGATCAAGTTCGTTCGGACGACGCGGTAAGTTCGCCATCGAGTTCCCGAACTCGCACCGTTAAACATCGATTAAACGGATAGGTCGCTCTTTGGAGAGCTCGCGAACAGGCGGAAGGTCTACCTGGCGCAGCAGATTGCAGCGACGGGGTGAACAAGTTACAAGTCTCGTTACATTCGGGTCAGAAGTTGGCTCAAGTAAGCGAGCTTTGATGATGATTAAGTCCCGTTAACGCGGAATTACAACGACGTTGGATTCTGGGCAGATTCCACCTACTGCGAGACGATATATGTGTATGGCGACGTTTCTGGCGGAAGCAGCCAGCTCGGGTCCGGTCCAAGTGCCAGTGTACTTTATAGATTCTGCGGACAAGAAACCGTAATCTCTGTCGCCCGACAAGATCATGAGGGTGGGCTGTAAGAAGCTCGCGGTTCCTGATCGTTGTTCACAGTGGGTTAATGTCGGTGATGTACAAAAGGACGTGGTGATAGTTTCTGCGGCTGAGATCTTAGTGGGTTGGTTTGTAAGCGCTGATATTTGAACGATGCTTCAACACTTCGGCTTATTTTATATTTACTATATATATGTATGTATTATATTTATTATATTTACAACTCTGCGTCACCTTAATTTTGCACGATTTAATCATGCTCTGCAGTATTTCGTCGCATCGCGATTCTAACATAGCAAAATATGCGGTGACCATCGCAAACAATTTTACTAAAACTACAAAATATTCACAATGAAGCCCATTTGCAATCTTATAAAAGCAATTGATATTGGAACGGTGCTTCAATAGTTCGGCTTCTAACAACTGCGTTCCCTTTATTTGGCACGATTTAATCATACTCTGCAGTATTTCATCGCATCACAGTTTTAACATAGCAAAATAACGCTTAGCAGTCAACGTGTTAAAGTCCACACCACGTAAACCTATTTTGCCGCATTTTCCATGCGTCAACGATCGGTAATTTGCAAATCGCCATACCCGCGGCGTATGCAGCCATAAGAGTCAACGCACTCCCGAGAAGAAGATGTTTCTTGCCCGCTGCGAAGTAAATCCACTGGCAAGCCGATCCTCTTGCCTGTCAGCTGTCCTTTGCCTCGACACTCACCCCCGCCCACACGCAAGCGTATTGTTTACAATCCAACTTCGTCAGGGATTGATATTCCCTCACTCCCTCCGGCGCTTGCTTTTTATCGAGCGGCCCGTGAAGCTCGGGGCGCCATCGACGTCCGTCAATTTTGACCCCTCGTCGAGGGTGCTCATCGACAATTCGGGCGTAAATAAGCGCTGTTCGAAATTATCGAATGAACGCTAGGGGAGATGATTCACTCGCATTAAGGCAACGGCCCCGCGCAGACGCGATTTCTCAATCGATTTATGCCTCGTCCTACCCAGCCATTGCCACTTTCCATACGTCACGTACGGCGGGTATTTTTAACTGGTCGTTTTTATCGGAAAGAAGCTACGGCCGACAATACGTACGCTTCGACTACTGGAACTCTTGTGGAGGCGCGCGGTATATATAGATTCCGCGGTAAAAGTGGACAGTGACGTAAGGTTCGTCATCGTTTACTGGGTTTCAGGAAGTAAAATTATATTCCAAGAAGTAATGTTGTCGCGGATGTTGGATTATCGTTACACTGTTTTTTTTTTTCACAGCTTCGAGCTTTTATAGATGTCTTTGCTGTATGTTGATTGCTTGACAAAAGTGGGCGGTGAGCTTAGAGTCGTGGTAGTTTATCTTATTATATATTTATATACATTTATAAAATTATAGCTGAGTTGCGTTGAACTCAGCGAATTTACAAGAATGGTTATCCTATGTTGCTGCGGATGATGGATGATTGTGTTTTTTCTCGTCTTGGACCTTTTATAGATGCACGTGCTATACATAGATTCCGCGGTAAAAGTGGACAGTGACGTGAGCTTCGTCAATAATTTATCGGGTCCGAGGACATCAAATTATAGATACCTTGCGTTGAACTTAACAAATTTACAAGAATGATTACCGTATGTTGCTGTGGATGATGGATAAGCGTCTGTGTTTTTTCTCGTCTTGAATCTCTTATAGATTCACGTGCTATATATAGATTCCGCGATAAAAGTGGATAGTGACGTTAGGTTCGTTATAATTTATCGGGTGCGAGAATGTAAAATTATAGGTGTGATGCACTGAACTCAGGAAAATAAAGACGCGTAATTAATGTTGCCGTGGATTCTGGGTTATCGTCACGGTGTTCTTTTTTTACACCTTGGAGCTTTTATAGTAGCTTGACAAAAGTGGGTGGTGAGATTAGAGTCGTGGTAGTTTATCTTATTTTATATTTATATACATCTATGAAATTATAGATGTGTTTCATTGAACTCATCGAATTTACAAGGGTGATTATCCAATGTCGCTGCGGATGATGGATGATCGTCTGTGTTTTTTTCTCGTCTTGGACTTCTTATAGATTCATGTGCTATACATAGATTCCGCGGTAAAATTCTTATTTTGAATGTTTCACGAACGAATGTTAAGAGTGTATAATGAACGTTCACAAAAGTGGACAGTGGCGTTAGGTTCGTCATCGTTTATTTGGTTCGGGGAAGTAAAATTATAGGTGTTATGCGCTGAACTCAGAAAAATGGTAATTAATGTTGCTGCGGATGCTGGGTTATCGTCACAGTATCTTTTTCACAGCTTCGAGAATTCATAGGTATACGCACTGTATGTAGATTGATCGACAAAAGTGGGCGGTGTGGTTAGAGTCGTAGTAGTTTATTGGGTCCGGGGCCGTAAATTATATATGTGTTGCGTTGGGCTCAGCAAATTTACAAGGATGACTATCCTTTGTTCCTGCGAATGATGGATGATCGTCTGTGTTTTTTCTCGTCTTAGACCTCATACATACACGTGTTCTACATAGGTTGCTCGACGAAAGTGGACGGTAGCGTCAGACCTGTTCGTTTATTGGGTCCGTGGAAATAAAATGATAGGTGCCTTGCCTTGAGTTCACCGAATTTACGAAGATGCTTATCCAGTCTCGCTGCAGATTCCGGATTCTCGTCTCGATCTCGATGCACGGTCATGCGTGAAAACGACGAAATGCTGGCAGTCTCCGGTGTATATAAAGTGTGCGAGTAAAAACGCTTCCGTTGAGGCCATATTTCACCGATACTACTTATACCGCGAGAGACCCCGTCCTATCGTTCTTCAGGGCGCGTCTGGCCTCGAGTTTGCCTCAGGAAATTATATGCAGAATTCGCGCCAGACTTTGGCTATCCCCGTCGCGCCAGTTTGCTGACCTGCTTCTCTGTCACGTGCGTGGAAAACAGCTGCGAAGTGTCCTCGTGTCGATTTTATAGATGCCGCTAACAGTAGATTTACGAGACCCGTCAATTTGACGGGTAAAATTGCACGAATTATTACTCTTTTTAACCCTTCAGTTATGACGAGGCAGGCTGTCAAGCTGTATCACTCATGCGGACTTTTCTGCTGTGAAGTGCACGATATTTCAATGACAATAATTATGCAGTTTGCTGTATCTGTTTAACGCGTTCGCTACCAGCGTCGCATATATGCGATGTTTCTTTACTCGACCCGTTTATATTTTTCTTCTGTAACTTGTGCTGGCTTCTATTCATTTGACACGACCAATACATATCCGAATTAATATCGCGCTAAGCCTTTTACCCATATCATAATGAATAAATTCTTTACCTGTAGTATCAGAAACGTAACCTACCTCTCTTATTTTCATAAAAAAATTCGTCTCCAAAAGGTTAATTGCGTTTTCACCATCGTGACTTAGTTCAAACGTGTTAAACGACGCACTATATTAGTGCCAGATGCCGCGTTGATAAGGTGTCCCATAACGTCATCTGATTAATTGTCGCCGGAGTATTGCACAATTTTCAAAAGTTGCGCACTCTCCCAATCCGGCGTAATGCACTAATTGAGCATTTGCGGAACTATTTAACTTCATTTTCACGCTGGCATTGCAAAGTTTCAACACCGCCCGAACTCAAAATTTTGACACAACCAGCGGGAGCAACGGAGAAAGCGAAGTCTAGTGGAATATTAGATTTTTCGCTCACATTGGCTTCGGCACTGTAATCGAAACTGCCCTTACGTGCGCGTTTCGTTTTAATTGAAGAAGCTCGATTATTGTACTTCCTTCAGTAGTTCGCGAGTCGGAGAATAATGAAATATTTCACGAAGCGCCGGCCGGACGTAACGCCGTTAATTCGGCGGGGCCGGGAAACTTCTAGTTTCAACTATTTGCACTTCTGAAGCATCATTCGAGCGACAGTTCTCGCGCCCGTAGGAAAATGTAGTGTTAACTGCGCGCGGTCGAGTAATTGGCTTAGCTAAACTGGTTTAGTGTTTATATAGTGAGAGGGTCACCGCTGAAAGACGCTCTAGGAGTTTGCCACAAATTTGTTTGGAGGTAACCTGAAAATAACGACGAATCTCTATGTCTGAACCATTTCTCATTCTTCCTCGCGTATATTTGAATGTTCGTTCATGTCAAACAGAAAAAGGTTCTGGACTTAAAATGTGTTAGTGCGAAATAATTCTTATATCGGGGTAATATTTAGAGTAATCAGCAGTAGATAGCGAGAAATGACCGATGAGAAAAAATACAGTGTGTTATATGGAACTAATACTACGTGTAGTCCCTTCGGCCTAAGTATGCTTATAAGGCACATTACTGAGTAAATTATTATTATTATAAAGGAATAATTAAGAAACTACAAATCACATTTTGTTACTGAAATTGCCACTAGTACTAAAAAATCTGGAATTTTCGACATTGCGTTTGCAGAATGTATATAATTATGTGCATAATTTCATGCAATTTACATTTTACACAACGCACATATAATTATTTTTGAAAGATACCTATTCAACGGTGTTAGTTCTGAAGAAATAACATGTTTTTAATTTTCGTAATAACTCGTCTGGAACACATACATGTTTCAATATACTATATTCATATTGTGATGCATGTTAATGTAACTATTTTGTGTCCAGTGACAAATTACTTTGCTTTCTAGCATATCATAGTCGGAGAAAAGTCGGACTTGCATGAAATTCATCACGGTAGAACTGCAGACTGGAAAAGGTTAATACTTGCGCCGTATGCGCTGACAAAAGATTTCGCTGTGTACAGAAAGTCTCGCTTGCTTGCCTGGCAAGGCACAATGATGCACTGCTCGCTTTCTGTGCTTTTCTCGGACCATCGCCTCTTACAGTCATGCCGTTTTTCGACCTTACTACCAACGATAACCTCCCGCGTTTGCTGACGGTCGTTTCTTTCAAGAGCTGACGATCGATTTCGCAGAGGTTATTCCATTATTTCGTATGTATGGGTAGTAGACTGGGAAACCGAAGTATTGTGTAGAACGCGAAGGTATTTTATAGAATGTCTAGCATTCCGCTGAAGCATGAAATAAGAGTATTGAATTTTGACCGCCTATGCTTTATCTACGTATTTTAATGTTGTGGAATGTTTGATTGTCATAAAGATACTTAAATACATGATATAATACATAATATCTATTATTTAGTATATATGTTTCGGGCAAAGTGATAAACTGAAGCATTTATAGAATGCGAAGGTATTTTATAAGTAAGAATATTGAATTTTTACCTCTCATGCTTAATTTATAAATTTTAATGAAATACATACCCATGCTATCGAGTACCTAATATTTGTTTAGCAAAGTACGATGTAATGTGGAAACCATGAAATATTTTGTTGGCGTAAAAATACTTAAACACATGACATATTACATAATATATACATAGTGTTCGGATTTCAAATACATTGGTGGATGTCATCAGCAATTTTTATTAATTGAAGATAAGATTTCGGAAAACTTATTTTATTATTTAGTATGTATGTATGGGTAGACTGGGAAACCGAAGTATTCTGTTGAACGCGAAGGCACTTTATAGAATGTCTAGCATATCAGCGATGCATAAAATAAGAATATTGAATCTTTACCATCTATGCTTCATTTATAAATTTTAATGGAATGCATAACCATGCTATAGAATACCTAGAATTTGTTTCGGAAAATACTATATAATGTGGAAAACGTGAAATGTTTGGTCGGCATAAAAATACATAAATACATGATATAATACATAATATGTACATGGTGTTCGACGCATTCTTTTATGAAATACATCGATAATATTGCGCTGATCTATATTTTTAGGTGCACCTAACACATGACATTCACGTATTTGTTTTTGCATTCAAATCACAGAAAGACGTTTTGTGGCCATTTTGAAGTGCTCCACTTACTAATCATATGCAAATGGTCTTGTGTGATATTTTGGCGTATTCTTTTATGGCGGTGGGTAAGAAAACCCAAGAAAAACATAACATTGCGTTCGTTGGGACATTTTCAGGTTTACCTAACACCACCTTCTAACAATATCATCCAGAAACGGCCAAACTCACGAATTACACTGTCTTCATAACTTAACTCCGTAACTTTACTGCAGCCGTCAGTGTCCAGGATCACCGATGTTGGCCGCGTTTTTCAAGCATCCCGAAGCAAATTCTCGCGGAAGATTGTAGCGGCGTTGCAAAGCACCGTTATTTTATTATCTATTTCCACTTTGCGAACTTTTCGGTCCCCAGCGCGTAACTCCTTCTCTCCACCCCCGCGGGACGTGTCTCGTTTCCGTTGAATAACGCTCCCCATCCAATGGGGCCAACAACCGCCAGTTCTCGCCGTCTAAGAAAGTGCCATTCATTTTTTCTCCGCCGCGACAGCGGAGATGCTCGTAAATTGTCGAATATGACCCGGCTCGCCAGAATTCAGGCCCGTTTCTTGCGTCCACGTACTCTCGCGGGACATTTTAACACTGTGCCGGCCGCTGTCACGTATACGTGACTTCTTCTCGCCAACCGTTATCGGCCGCTATCATGTACGTGTATATATATATATATATAAATATATATGTGTGTGTGTGTGTGTGGGATTCCTTAATGAGGATGATATGAAATGAATACACGAACTATTAACGGTACACAAAGTTAAAAACTATTTAATAAAACTAATCTAAAGAACATCGACCATTCGCTTCGATTGATGTATAACGTCTGTCTTTTTACAATCATCCGGTGGACCACTCAGGTGCCAAGGAATGCAACACCTTCTCACCCCTTTATTCCCCTTCCCGGTTCCAAACATATATATAATATAAGGAGGCCTCTCGCGACAGATGCGCATCACAGGTATTTTGATTGATTCTTCGAATTCCGCACAACAATGTTTGCTTCAGTGCCGGACAAACTCATTTGCATTCATACACTACATCGTTCATATATATAGATTTATTAAGATTTATTAAAGTACGACATATCACTCATCACGAGTCAAACTCGTTACAGTACGGAAAGGTTTAAACAGCAATGCTCCCTCCTTTTCTATCCAACCATACTTACCATCACAAAAAAAATCGCCATCTCCCCATGACGAACATACTCGTCATTCACAGGTTCGAGGTTAAAGGTTCTCGCCGTGACCGGCCGAGCCCTTAATTCAGACCGCTGTCAATAAAGTCGGCGACTCGAAGTTATGCGGTCATTCCGCAGGACAAATGACCCGAGTTATTGAGTGAACGACGTCTTTCGCTTCCCGGGACGACCGTTGCGCGTCGCGTATCTTAGATCACCGACGATATTAAATTCGCGCGACCGCCCACGCCGGCTTCTTTTGGGAAACGTAAATTTGCGACGGGCATAAGGGCCACGGGGCGGCTTGGATTTCTTCCAGTTGGGGTTTGGCTTATTTCGCTGCGGGCTTTACTTTAAGTTAAAATCGTCGCGGCCGTTCGAGCGAACGAGCACACTGTCGTTATTTGATGGTGCGGCTCGGTGTGCTCTCGTTCGCTTGCGAATTTTCTTGTCAACTGACCTACGTGGGTGTATTGTGTGTATACACATTTGGGACTCGGTATGTTTGAGGGTTGCGCACGAAATGTAGAATACTTTATGGTAGGGGGCTCTAGGCTTGGCATTACGCAGATTGTGTTTTGTGGGAATTTTATGTTGGGTACGTTAGACTGGAGGAAAGCGAGTGAAGGAATGAAGATAGTTGGGTTTGTTGTTGATGGGATGGGGCACTCTTGACTGATTTTGTCATGTGCGACAGGGAACCGATGGCTTCGACCGTATTCTCGGGAGATTCACTTAATTATATTACTAATCGCAACCTATGAGAACACATTCACAGACATATAAAATTCTCGTTTAGAAATTGACAACATTTAAATTTATCGGATTTAATCGTACTGCTTGGAAATTAGCAATATTTTAGTAAAGATCATTTAACACTGTACGTACCGGTATTTTCCACCTACCTATTCTTACCATGAGGGGTCATTTGGCTGTCTATGCCAATTCCCTATTTACGGTTACATTACATTCTTTGCAGCCACATCAAAGCCACCTGATACAAACAAGAAATCTTTTATCAACAAATGCCTGATAAATTTCGTCCTACACAATCACGCATTTAAAAAATGCGTACGCGTAAAGCCACCCGATACAAAAGAGAAATCTCTCACCAGCAAATGTCTGATAAATTTCTTTCTATACAACCACGCACTTAAAAAATGCGTACGCGTACTCCGTGTTTACGCTACATTTCCTTCCCTAACGATCGTCCACAATACAACAACCCCAGCACAAAGGGCCGACAAATGTCACTGATAAATTCCGTCGAATAGCAGCGTTCTCGGAAGAAATAGAAGCAGCCGTTTAAACCGGACTGATCGCATTCGCGTATCCGAGCCAAAAGCCTTTCCCGTTTTTCGATTCGGCCCCACGGACACGTATCCACGGAATCTCGATTCCAGATCTCTTCGCGGCATTGGGGTTGAAATGAAGAAGTTGCCGAAGGGGTTGGCAGGGTGTCGCATTGCAGGACGTGTATACACGACGAAATCGAGGCGTTCCACACGGCACAGCCGAGTTACAGGCCGTAACCGCAAAACCGCCAACAGCAACGAAAGGGGAGGGGGTACCTTATTTGGTCCGGCTGCTGTTAAATTATCCATTCAGGACGAGCGCGTTCCGCGGTTAATGTCCCAAACTTCCAAATTAAAATGTGGATTTCTGCGGAGTAGGGATTCCTGTAGGAAACGTATTAAGGGATCATGCCACTTTAGACGCTTGACAAATGGGCTGCTTTTACGATTTTTTTTTTGACGTTACTCAAATAGATATTAATATATGATTGGGTTCAATAAATACAGTCTTAAAATACATGAAATCATTTTTTTTTAATTTTATTTTACTCAATATTTATATGCAGAAAAGGTAGACAAAGATAACTCTTCAAAAAGTAGACAGGTGACTCACGTTGTCCATTTCTGTGAAACAAATTATGTGAAATATAAATATCAAACAGCATTAGATAAAGTATATCTGCGGGTTTGTCTCGAACTAGAATTATTAATTTTTATGTATAAATAAATTAAATTAAATTAGCGTAATGAAATGAAATGAAGTAAATTAACAAAATGGCAGACTTTTTTCTTTTTCGGAAAAGATTTGCCATTTTGTTAAATATACATGAAAATGAATAATTATAGCTCAGTTCGAACCCACGGATATACTTTATCTAATGCTACTTCATTTTTATGTTTCATATAATTTGTTCCATAGAAATCACCAACGTGAGCCACCATGAGTGGTGGTTTTGATGGGTTTCTGTTGGAATGGATAGAGTTCAGATTTTTAACGAATATGTGTACATTTCAATTTAGAAACACAGCCTCATACACGAAAAAAAATAGGAAAAAAGACTAACCCCTTGACACACAAATAAAATGCGCGTCGACGCGTTCGTAGGATACCATTGATTTTATTAGCTCTCTTTTGAATAATTTTATGTAGCAAATTAAAATTACTTAGTACTTTATTTACAAAAAGCGATGGGACATATATATCCTACTCGTCTTTCAAACCGGGATAAAGATGTCCCAGCAGTCTTATACGTTCCAAACGCTGTTTTTATATTACTTTTTTTTCCTATTACATATAATAGACTACATGTGTAACAATTCGGAAGAAATGTTGTCATAATCTTTATAAGATTAATGTGACATATATGCACCAGTACACAGGCCGAGTGGGACGTATATGTCCCAGACTTTAACTTTGCACTGATGTAAAAAAAAATATTTTTTCTTCTTTTACTCTATTATAATGAATACATTCTTCATCTGAAGTATTAGAAGTGGAACCTGCCTCTTTTACTTTCTCCAAAAAAAGGAATTTGGTGCGTATACACAGTTACGGTACGGTGTAGTTAAAATATAAATGTACATTCGCCGCAATCAAAGGATACATTTGATAGTTTTTCGCTGTTTCCGTTACGGATTCTCTTATTAGCAATATGGGCAGTTATTGCAACAATAAAACAAAATGATATCACTCATTCTGGATAGAATGTATAACACTTGATAGTTTTTCGCAGATACCATTACTAATTGTCTTATGATCAATATGACCAGTTATTGAAACAACAGAACAGAATAATGTCACTTATTTTGCAGATAATGTGTAACGCTTGATAGTGTTTCGCAGATTTCGTTACTAATTTTCTTATAATAATATGGCTAGTTATTGAAACAACAGAATAGAATAATGTTAGTTATTCTATAGACAATTTGACATTTTCATGGGTGACTATAGTCACCGGTAGTACACAGCGATTGCTTGACAGCAGGTGACCACAGTCATCGTTAGTAGCGAAAGGGTTAATCAACTTCCTATTTATCCAAACCCCCAAATCGCCGAAACCCGCGTTCCTCAGAGTGTTAGCCAACGCGGCTAAGATAGGGGTGGAAAATAAGGGCGCAGACGAAGACGAAGGCGAAAGGCGGAAGACGAAATTGCACTGCTCCAGGTGCCTTCGGAATCTCGATAACGTCAAAGGATCCCAAAGGGGGACGAAGTGGTGTGGGTCGTTTCGGGGTGCACCTCCTTCGCGCAGGGTGGAAACTCTTGTGAAATATCGCCTCGGGCCACGTGCTCAACTTCAAATATATCATTCGCGACTACTTACCTACCCGGATCCGTGGCTCCCGTAAATTCTTCGTCCACCACGGCTATCCGGAAGGGACGACGATTCTCCGGGCGCACTTTTCCGCGAACGATTTCTGGCCGGAGCAAAGTTTCTTTCTGTTGAGAAACGGCTGCGCCTTGCGCGACGGAAGGAAGGGACACTTTCGTTAACGTACGGCGAACGGCGGAGGATTGATCTTCGACGATCCGTTCCTGAGAACTGTGACTGCAGATATTGATGCCCCCGCCTGTAACACTGCAATGAGAGAAGTCGTGCGGCAAGTTTAGGGTAAACACGATAGTTGAAGATGCTGATTTGCGGGAAGGTGAAGCTAGAGGAGGATTGATTAACCCTTAGCGCTCCGTAGGCTCCGCTACGGAGCCGAATATTTTTAGCATGATTACGCTTAACCCTTTCAGCACTGGGTTGCTCGACGTTAATTGTGCACCGCGGACTGCCCACTCCGTACGAAAAAGATTGAATTTTTATTGCAAGGTATATTGATTGTAACTGAAGTAAATTATGTGGTGACTTCAAAAGCCTTAATAACCATTTATCGCATCCAAAGCAGTGGATTTTTTCGATAAGTGTACCCTTAACCCCGAATTTGATTCATCAAAATTATATAATTTTGGTACAAAATTTTTCTTAGACCGTACAAAGTTTTTTTTCGTATCATTAGATGTCGACTTATTATTCTCATCATGTAGACCTTCATCCTCTTCAGAAGATGAACTAAATATTCGAACTCGTCTTCTCCTTTGCTTATACAATGGAACGGCCTCTTCGGTTTCCGAAGTTACAAAAGAAGGTTTGATTACGTTCGTTTTAACATCCAACCTATTGTACTGATTACTGTTTGATAACTACAGCCGTCATTTGTGGGAATATGCTAATCTATTTCTAACAGTCAGATTATTTTCGGGCATGATGCTGGACTTCAACATGGCGTCCATTTCGGAAGCTAAAGTTTTGAAAGTAATTCTGACCGCAAAAGTCTCAAATGTATAATTAGCGTTAAAAGAGTGCCATAAAGTTATTCATATTTTTTTTAACGGAGAGTACATTGCATATTGACCAGTTGTCATTCTAAACAAAACTACTTAAAGCCACTCATTTGGAAGGATGTTTATTAAACAAAAGTTGGATTTAGATAAAAGCGTGGATTGAATTTAAAAAATATAATTTAAAATTATTTCATAATAAGATAAATATGAAAGCTCTACCAGACCGTAATAATAGTAAAGTGTTGATAACCTGAAACGTCGCGGTAAACATTAATACAAAATTTCGAAACAGTAATTTCGAAAACAATTTTAACGTAAACGATGTTGAATTCCGCATTAAATACAGTGGCGCTAAATTTATATAAAAATCTTCATCCTACGCTGAATGCATAAAAACCGTCGACCATACTTTACTTCCGCAGAAAAACATTTCATTTAGCCAAGTGTCATCAGTGATGTTCTGTCAGTCGCGAGTCCCGTAATTTGTTTTTCATTTAAAAATCGCTGTACCATCCGCGAACCGTAAATTAAAGTTTTCGAAACGTCAACTTGCTCGTCAACAATTTATTCGCCTGGCCGCTTTAAGCATTGCAACCGACGTGGAGGCTCCTACTTGATAAATATAAATTCTCTCCGACCACTAATCGAATCGATGCCACGAATACCGGTAAAATATCAATATTTTTAAGCAGTTTTTCTGCTATCAAAAACAAACCAAATTCTTATAATACCGGAATAAAATCATTAAAGTAGTAATGCGCCGGCATAGATGAAATCAAATAGATGATATATAATGGAAATCCTGTACACAAGATAAATATTTTAAGTCTCTTCTTTTTCTCTCAATAAATATAGACAGCTGCGAATTACCACCATGTTGAGATTTTTGGAGAATTTAGTCTTGTTTAGTACATACGAATTATTTATTTAAGAAATACGAATGTTTTTACTTTAATATAAAGTATAATTTTATTTATACTTATAAAGCATATACCGTACATTAAAATAAAATAATAATGTTTTTATTTTAATATAAGTATAACTTATACATACTAGTATAACTTTATTTATACTTATCAAGCATATACCTTATTATAAAATAAAAACAATCGTATTTTTTAAATAAATAATACGATTTATTAATCAATTAAAATGTCAGTCCATTTCAAAACATAATTTGAACCTTTATATGAAAAACATTCATATTTTTTAATTAAATAATGCGATTCACTAATAAATTAAAATGTCATTCCATTTCGAAACAGCTTTTATAAGAATTTTTAGAAAGTCAATTGAGCGAAAGAACTAGCCATGAATCTACGATTTTAAAGTAAATATTGCAAGCTCTCACTTGACTCCGCTTGTTACGTTTAGTGTTAAAGGTTTATCCAACAGCAGACACTTTACAGTGATCTTAAAAGAAACACCGGTATACTACTAAAATCCCGAAATATTTCAGTATTCGGTCTCTGCCTCCAGCGACTTATGCCTTTCCTCTCCGCTCCCACGCATTACGTATTGAACGGGGCCGAACTGATTTTCTTCCTCGCCCTCGCAAGACAGATCGAGGCTTCGTGCCAGATACCTCCTTCTAATCTGTTCCGAACTTATTCCTTCTATTTTCGCGATGAAAGTTGACATTCGTACTTACGCCCGGCAGTCGGCGTTCCATGCTTTGAGGGAAATTGATGGCGTGACTTCTTGGAACTTCGCGTGGGGTCCCCCTTTGATATTCAACGACGTAAGTTGCCCAGATCGAATGACAGCCTTTGCGAAGAAATCGTCACGTCGAAACGATGCACGCTTGATGTTTTCTGAATTCGTGAATGCGCCGCGTATTGACTGAAGTGGCAGGAAGCGTATGTAGAGTGGGGTAGTTTACTTCTAGGGCGTTGCGATTTTTACGTGTCAGTGGACTGTTGGGGATTTTTACGGCGAGAAGTGGAAGTATTTTTATTACGGGATAGGAAGGATTTGGGATTGCTGAAATTTCATGTGCAACGGACTGGATTAAGTTTTTCATTGCATCGCGGTTCTAACATAGCAAAATACGCGGTGACCGGTGCAAAAGATTTTACTAGAAATGCAAAAAATTCGCAATGAAGCCTATTTGCAACCTTGTAAAAGCAATTGATATTTGAACGGTGCTTCAATACTTTGGCACCTGACAACTCTGCGTTACCTTGATTTTGCACGATATAATTATACACTGCAGTATTTCATCGCATTGCGGTTCAACAAAGCAAAATATGCGGTGAGCGGTATAAAAGATCTTATTATAAATGCAAAAAATTCGCTATGAAGCCTATTTGCAATCTTGTAAAAGCAATTGATATTGGAACGGTGCTTCAATACTTCGGCTTCTAACAAGTCTGCGTTACCTTCATTTTGCACGATTTAATCGTATTCTGCAGTATTTTTGTATAATCAGTACTTTTGCAAAGCATAAACAATACGGAAGCAATGCCTGATCGAAATCGATGGAAGGCAGATATAGATATCTGAGAGACATCTCAAAAATACGTGACAGCCTTAAACGGTAAATAAACCAGGTGACGTCTCCCAGACGTCATTGTGTGCCTGGAGGTTAATGCTTTGATTGCGGTGCACTGCAATTCAAACCCATCCGTATTGTGTGATGCAATATTCGCATCAGAGTTACTGGGACTCGCTAGCGTACGTCATTATATTGTTAGAATTATGTCATATACATTATTATCGATATGCAATTGTTTCATCAGTTGCTCTCCGACATATAACAATAACCCCAATACTCTGATAGTTTAGTAAAACACTGAATGTATCCTAATAAACCAAAGTGTTTCACTAAATAAGTTTCTTTAATTTGAAAAAATTTGAGAATTTTTAGAAAGTTGAGTTTTGCTTTTTTATATAACGCGGTTTATAATCAAATGCGGATATTGAAAATTTATTTTAGTCGGATATGGCATAACTTATTATCTCCAACATATTTGATTTTTCCATTTCGCTACTGTGTTATTTTTAAATAATGTATATAAATATTAGTATTGTACTTAAATACATATATTAAATATTTTGAATAATGTAAATATAAATATGTAAATATTAATAATAGTAGTAGTACTATTAGTAGTATTATTAATAATAACAGTAGTAGTAATAATTAATAATAGTAGTAGTAGTAGTAAGTAGGGAAGTAATAACAATAGTACTAGTAGTAAGAGGTAAATATTAATAAATTTAATAGGTAAACATTTTTAAGTTTTAATAGATAAATTTGACAAGAACTCAATCATCCTAAACTTATTGTATGTTTTGATTTCTCTAACTTTACGATTTTTTCATTTCAGTCGATCGATTCAAATTAGTATGGTGAAAGATAAAACAACGTTCGTTAGAGATTTAAAAGAAAATGTAGGTTATTTAAGTCTGAAGCATGATACGCGCAAATTAGCTTCTTTAACTGCCATCGTTCACACAGAAAATTCTTACGTTAAAACACAGAACTACCCTTGTTAAACGTCCGAACGAAATATGGCTTATTGTGGTTTGAAACAAGAAGAACGCAATTTAGCTTCATTTACCGTTATCGTTTTCATGTAAAATGTTTTAAGTAAAAAGTGGAACTACTTTTGTTAAAGCCTTGAAAGGTAATATGGGGGTTTAAGGTTAACAGCGGAACGAACGTGATTAACCTTCTTTAACTCGTATCGTTTACACGCGAAATTCTTACGTTAAAACGTAGAATTACTTTAGTCGGGTGTTCGAACAGAAATATAGCTTATTGCGATTTAAAGTATGAAAAGTGCAATATACTTTCACGAAAAAGTGGAATTACCTTTGTTAAAGGTTTAAAAGGAAATGTGGCTTATTATGGTTCGAAGTGGAACGAATGTAATTTAGCTTCTCTAAATGATATCGCTTCCACGATTCCTCGCGATGGACAGAGATTCTTCTTTAAACAACGGCTGCCGCCTTTGTAACCTGACTCTTGCATAAATTTCCGCGCTCCTCCCACTTACGTAGCTGCGTACTGAAAAATTGAATTAGCTTCGTTCGGACGACGCTACCGTAAGAGCATTTTCCGCCGAGCCGTTCGCTGCAATTCCTTCGCAGTCTACGGCGCGCAAAGTATAATTCGCGAGCGTCCATTTACGGGTGGAAGAAAAATGTCGTCCCGTCGCGTAAATCGTCGGAAGTCGTTCGCCGGAATTGTCCGCGCGATTCTCCGCGTTTGTTAAACCGAACGCGAGACGAGACAACGGGAGCGCAAGTTGGATCCTTCGCAGATGCGAATAAACGGGATAATTCGGAAAGAATGTTAGGAGATTTACGGACGAGCTCTACGCTCGGGAACTCAGCGAAGATTTTAATAGGCACGGCTCTACAAATCTGTTTCTGAGATGGAGACCTGGCGGGTCTCGTGACACGTACAGTTTTATGGCCGGTTTTGTGAGAAACTGATTCACAAAGTAGCAGTTTGTCAAAGTCACAACCCTTTGGTTTAGAACCACGAGTGAGACTCCTGGTGAGGCATTTGTGCCATAAATGATAAGTAAGAGTTTGAGTCGTGGTAAGGCATTTGTGTCATAAACGATAAGCACGAGTCTGATTCATGGTGAGAAATTTGTGCCATAAGCAATAATCACGAGTCTGACTCGTGGTGTGAAATTTGTGCTATAAACGATAAACACGAATCTGCCTCGTGGCGAGAAATTTGTGCTAAAAATGATAAGCACGAGTCTGACGTGTGGTGAGAGATTTGTGCTATAAACGATAAGCACGAGCCTGACTCGTGGTGAACCACGAGTTTGACTGTCATAAACGATAAGATGACACGGAATTTGCGTCATAAACAAACAGCAGGAGTCTGAGTCTTGGTTTGTTATTTCACAATTCCTTTCGTTGCACCGAAATATACATCATAAGAAGCATTTTGCGCAAATTCGGGCACATGGCTGAACAGCTGAATGGTTCGACGTGCGACCAAACTTTCTGTTAACTATGGCTTTTTAATTCTTGAGGATGGTACAGCATATAGAGTCGTTTTGTTTTGTTAATAGAAACTAAACATCAGATTGAAATAGATTTGGCAATATTTACTTATCTATGGCATGTTTGTGTACGTTTCGGTAACTACAAGAAATAGGGAAATATGTGTGTGAATATACATATATATGTGTATTACATTAAACATATTTGAAATATTATAACTCATCGTAACAACACAAACTAATCATAGATTCCTGAACAGCGATACTAAGGGTTTCAAAGCACGTACAATTTTTTAAAAAATCCCTATTAAACAAATTTCAACCAGTGCAACGTCTTCAAGAATGTTTTACATAGTTAAAAGTCAAAATACATGAAACAGATTATTTTCAATGACGTACTTTGTACATTGCAAAGGAAACATTTTAGAATTTTCAAATTCAAAACAATTATTCAAACACTACAATTTTCCTTTGCACATTACAATTGTTACATTACGAAATGTATCTTTTCCCCGTATTGTTCTTCGCTGAAATGCTTTTAGAAGGACTCTGCATAAGACGCAGAGCGCCAATATTAATTATCACCCCAATCGAGCAGCAGGTTATTTCAGATATTGAAGGTCTCGAGCTATGAAAGCCTCGTTAGCGCGGGAACAGCAGTTTCGTGCCGTTCCGTTCTTTGAAAAGCTCCCTCTCACACTTTCAAGAGCGATCTCCGATCCTCGATACCTTTTGCAAATCTTCTTGCCACCCTTCTTACGGGGCCACTTGAAAGTTTTCCTAAAGCGTAACCCCGAATACACAAGAGACGGGAATTTAGAGGCACAGGGGATGCGAAGGACGTGAAATTATTTTTACGGTGCCGATCGTTCATGGGAAAGGTTATTGTTATTTCTAGACTTCGACGTAACGGTGAAAAGTTAATAATGATATTGATGGTGGGGACGATGTTCATTTGGAGAGTGTGAAATAGGGTTAGTCGGGGAAGCGATTTATTTTGTTTACTATGTTGTGGATACGTAGCGGATGATTTTTTAGTAGTTTACTGTTTCTCAGAAAGAAAACTTTATACTGCTAATTTACAGGTTATACCTTGTGAAAGTAGTGATGTACAATTGAAACTGATGTCGGGTTGTCTTATTTATGTTTTTAATCGATACAGTAAAAAGACCCTTTTTACGTTGAAAATGGAATTCTTGAAAATTGATTGGTGAAAATGTATGTTTCATGGCATCCATTTATGTTCTTATTGAATATAGTAAAAAGGTCCTTATCAAGAGTCTAAAATATTTAATCATGTTATTATTTGTGTGTGTTATTTTAATTACAACCAAAAATTGGAACCTACAAGCATTTTCAAGCATTTTCCTTTTCGTTCACGTCGTACATCGCTTGGACTTAATATGACAAGAATGTGTGATTGTATGTATTATTGTCGAACCATATATCAAACATGATGCACTGATGTGCGTGGAAGGGGGAAATGCTTGTAGCATTGATCATGTACCGGCGAGTTAACGTGTTTGGGTGAGAATGTTGTGCTTACAGCTAATTGACAGATTATGACGTCACGCTGGCGTCACAATCTGTCAATTTGACTAACATTGACTTTTCTTTTGCGTGTGGTATGTCTTATTATATAACTGGTTTATGCTAATACCGGAAGGTATAATTTTGATAAATTATGACTGTTTTTGATGAATAGAATTTTCTGCGTTGATGCGTATCATTCTTTTAAAAAGAGGTTCTCCATAATTCCTTCCCCTTCTCAGTAGAGCAATTTTATTGTAGGCAAAGTTATGATCTTCGTTAATTTTATGCGTTGTTAAGGCAGTGTGATTTGTTCTGAATATATTATATTATTAATATGTCCTTTAATTCTGTTTTCGATGTATCGTTTTGTTTGGCCTACATAACATTTCGCGCAACCCATTCAAGGAATTCTACATACTACGTGTCATTTTAATTGCTTTCATTTGGTTGCGTTCATTACTATTAGATATATTAAAATGTACTATACTCATCAAATTCCAAAATTGTTGAGACGGATTACTTGTATTATCACTTTGCCGTACCCGTGATTGAGAAGGTCGTTTTTTTTTTTATTACAAAAAGTTTGCAGCGGAATCAGATAATCTGAGTGCTCTATCTATTGTGTTATGGTTATATTCATCTTCTGGTAAATGGAATGATACTGAAGAAATTTGAAAACCATATTCTGGTATATTTACAGTAATTATAATATTACAATATATACAATAATTATAATAAAATACAAAATTACAATTTAGATATCAAATTGTAACAAAATTTTACGCATCGCGGATGTAATCGTCATGACACAAAATTCTGCTGCATATGCATGACAGATCTGGTCGTCAAAAACACTTAACTGGTAATAAACGTATACCAAAATTTAAATGTGCTGCGTTCCAATTTTCGTTCACATTCAGCACGAACTTTCCGGACAACCAAATATTTCCTATGGAACGTTCTACTGTTCTCGGAGGTTAACCGCTACAGTATTCAACATAACATATTCCGTCCGACAAAGAATGTTGCATAGACCTGCCAAACAACGTATCACGGTTCTATCTGCGTTCAGCTAAAATTCGCTCAAATTTCCCAGTAAAGCCAGCCTCCGCCGTGCTTTCCCCATAACCTTGCATCACCGCTACACGGTGTTTGTCCCTTCAAACTTGCCATCAATTCCCGAAGAAGGCCGCGCGGCATTATTTATCAGCGCGCCAACGTACTCGTTAAAGTTACGACACGGCAACTTTCGAGGATGCACGAATAATTCGATAGAGGCCATCGGGCGTACAGGTAATGGCGTAATTATAATACGCTGTCAGCCAGTGACCAAACTGCTGTCCGAAAGCTCTATTATATTAACTCGATTATTTGCGGCACGTCTCTGCCATCGATTTTCCGCCGGCGCGCAAGATCACCGAAAATTTTCCGAAATCGTCCGTATGTGTTTTGCGAAAATTGTTCTCCCGCGCGTTCGCTCCGGAAACATAATTATAACTTCGAAGTGACAGCGTTAACTTTGTTTGCGGCTGCTCGCCCGGCATCAGTACATAACCCGCCGTCGGCTGTTTCCCAGACTTGTTCGCGTTTATGGCTTGTCTCGACAAACGTGGACCCTGGCCATTTTAGGGGCAGAGACAAAGGAGGCCTCACGCGGACGTTCTGATGTCTGCTCTCTTCGGAGGATGGAGAACGCGTGAGGAAACTGATTGTATAGAATGGGTGAAGAGTCAGTTTGTTGTTGTTTCTTTAACACTAGAACTACCGCACCAGTCATTTTGACTGGTTTTACAATTAAATATAATATTACGGGCATAGCCCATATTTCTGAAATATTTCTACTTTTTGTTACATTTTTTTCCGAAATTGTGTAATGACCTTTGCGGTGATAACTAAAGAAATAGTAAAAAATATTTTTTAAATGTTTTATTTATTCTGAGTCAAAATAAATTGATACTATGGTTACTTATACCAATAGCAGTCATTTTGACTGGTATTTGTTAGGCGTTCATTTGGATCTGAAGTCGTAAAACATTTGAAGATTCTGTTAGGAATGTGTTATTGTTTTGTTTTCGAATTTGCTCGTGTGCCACATCACAGTATAATATCAGGCAACATTGTAAAAACAACCATCAAATGAAGAAGTTACTGCATTCAATCAGTGCGTTTATAACAGCCGCTGGAAGACCATCATGCTCTTGTTCAGTGCCAATCCAAAGTAAGCATTTATCTTTCTATTTAAAATAAGCAACAAGTTATCCCTCGTCCTTTTTTTGAAGCAGCCTGCAGAGAAAAATCTGTGAGAGATCCGTGAAAGTAAGAATATATCTTTACGATCGGATAGAGTATGTATAATGCTTTAACATTCCAGTGATATCAATCCTGGCGTTTAGTACACCGATATAATTAAAATACTACAAATATAATCTATTATGATAAAATATATACACACTCCATACGCAATAATATAAAATACTGTATCTTATAAATGTTTCATTATTTATTATATTGCAACAAAATTCTTCAGTGATTTTAATTTCAACGTTTTGCCTTGCGAATGCAGATATACATAAGTTGTGGAAATGTAATATGTTTCACTGAAAACAAGGGATGTATACAACGGTAAACCAATATTAAAGTAAAGATTAAAAAACGTAGCGCTTGTGGCATGGAATCAGTGAAATTAAGCATGTTCTTTTTTATCACAAACCTGCGATGTATAAAGTTGTACGCTACTGCTAAAATAATTACTGAAAAATAGCGCGTCGAGGATCCACTTTCGCTGAGATAAGCTATACCTTTGCTCGTCCGACCCCCATACAAAGTGGTCAGGCGCATGTACGTTTTTTCACTCACGTCCCTCGTCTCTTCAGTGTTCTTGTGCGGGCCGGAAACTCGACGAAAAAAGAAGACGAGGGGAATTTTAATGAAACGTCTTTGGAGAGAAGCCTGTATGGAGTCGTATTCAATTTGAGCTTGGAGGCGTATCTTGGGCGTTAAAGGGTCTTTGCCCTTTGGCGGTTGGAAAAATCGACGCTTTTGTGGCTAGACTATCTGTTGGTTGGCTTCTAGTTGTTTTATCGTATAGATACGTGTTGTTGAGAAAGTGGTAGTTCTCTTTTGGTTGGCGAGAATGTTGTGTATGTGTCACAATTTATTGATTCAATTTATATTTTCATAAAGATATTTAGAAAAGAAAATAATACTCATAAAAGAATTCAAAGAAAGTAAAATTCAATCAGATAAGCATTTATTTGGGTAATTATAGCTAATAACACAGGTTACATTCATGTCAATAAAATTAAGTAATGTAAAACAAAATTAATATTACGTAAGTAACAACAAAAAACGGAAATGTTTATACAGAATCTGAACTGTTTTCAGAATGAGAACTCATTAATGTCACATGGGTATCATCAGTATTTTCATTCACGCTTTCAGTCTCCCACAAAATGTCATCTTCCGTCCCATTTAAATCATTGGAAATGCAGCATTTCTTGAAATCTTTAACTATCGTTTCAACCTCTGTAGGAAAATGTCCTTGTTTATATTACATTCCATTAATTAAACCCTGAATTTAGCGCAAGTTGATTTTTTAACGGAAAATAAATGGTCGAAAAATATCGTGTTATATTCGGGCTAATATGGTAATTCAGTTTATGAATGTGCCACGATGGTTTCTTCTGGGAAAATGCAACACTTCTTTAATATTAAAACATTAGCTGAGAAAAAATAAAGAGAAACAACAAATACATGGAGAACAAAATTACGTCGCGTCTATGTAAACATTTTTATGCAAAAATTGGCAGTAAAGGTACGAGTTTAATTCTAGTGTATATTAAGTCTTTATTATATATATTTGATGTGATTATTACAGAGGGCATTATGTATAATATATAATATTGAATATAATATAGTTATCCGAACAACTCCATAGTTTGGTTAAATCAAAGAGAGGCGCAATTTGAAATATCGCAACAAATATCGCCACAACCGCAAAATGTCAAAGATCTCTTATTATTACCGCATAAACCAAAAAAGTCCGCGAAATTCGGCATTCTCTCTACTTACGCACATTCTTCCGTATTTCGTCTAAAGCCGCATATTTTTCACGAATCGTTCGGCACCGAAGGCATAACTCCCGCCGGCGCTACACTTTTCAAGCACAACGCCCTTTTTACGGCAATAATTGTTGCGTACGCCTGGCCGTAATAGCCGCGGCGCTTTTTCCCATTTCGACTCGCTCAGCGGCGGCTTATAATTACTCGGCCGGATGCCGTTCGTGAATCACCCGCGGCCGAAAAACATTTGCGCCGATACGTGGGAAGGATCGCGCCGCGGTTTTCGCCTGGTGGTTGCGTATTACCGGGCGGCGTCTGCAAAAGAACGAGTTCACTAACCATCGGTGGTGCGGTGTTTGAAACAAACACAGGAGGCACAATCGCGCGCCTCGCGGCTTGAATTATCGGCGTTTAAGCTTTGCTTCCCGGCCGGTGGGTGTGAGAGTACGGCTCACTGATTCTACTACGCAAAAGTGTACGCGTGGCTGCATTCTCTCTCTCTCTCCCTTTTCTCTCTTTCTCTTTCGCTTCTTGTGGGACAATGCACGCGTGGCCGTGTACACGCGTGTGCACTCTATTCTCGTTTCTCTTCAATATAGTCTCTGCGCTGTACACGCTACTCTCTACTCTCTGGGCTCTTCTGTTCTGTTGGTGCTCTCCGAAAAAAATCAGCAGTAATGAAAAGTTATATATGTAGGGTCTTAAGTACAGGGTCCTCTAATTGGCGAGCAAAGGTCAGCAAGGATCCTCAATTATTATATTGAGGTGTCATAGGTGACGAGTTTGTTGAATTGTGTTGTTTGATTGCGTAGGAGTCAGTTGACGACGAAACGTAAAGAGAAAAGACGTAAAAACGTAAAGACGGAAAGACGAAAGACGAAAATATTCAATACCTTAAACTCGATTGCCTTCATATTTTATGCGTATTTTCATTTTTTAGTATAAAAGTTATGATAATTATAAAAAAACATAATTTTTTTAATAATACCTCAAATACTTCCAATTATACCATTTCTGAAAGTTTCACAAAAATTGCTTCATAAATAACAAAACTACAATTTTTTCTAACGTACAAGTTTTCCAAAAACGTGCTGTCCCAGGCGTATTTCTTACACATTCCTTAGTGGCCCTTAAAGTGATAATAACGATATAACATCTAATTGCATTAATTCCAAATTAAATTAATTACATCTATCATACTACAGACTACGTGTACTCTTCCCTCATTCTCTTCCCTGTCCTCTCCTCCCTCTCTTCCCTCCCACGCCTTCGCGCTCATGCAAAATTGAAGCGAGCGCTTTTGTCGGCGCTTGAATTTTTCACCCTCTCCCTTCCCCCTCGTTCAGGCAAAAGGTGTAAGGTTGCCCGACACGCCTGTGCACGAGAGAATCTGTGCGCGCGCGGGGATTAGCATTTAGAGTCGAACCCATCCCACCCCCATGCTGTTGTGTACGCGTACGTGCGGGTGTGGGTGTATATCGCATTCCGCCGGCCGTGCCGGCATATCCGCTCGATATTCCCAGACGGTGTTGCGGGTATTTATGTACTCGCTACTCCCACGCCGTAAGTTGCAAACCACTTTGGAGCATCGACGGTAACCGTGAATGGAACGCGTCTTTATCGTGCCGCGCTCGTCGTGGCGGAACGCTTCTTGAAACGGGCCCACTCGGCGCGGGTTACGAGAATGTCCAGATTTGATGGTGTGCGCCTTCAATAGCGCCGGAGCCATCGAACGTATCGAAACTGAATCGGTGCACTCACGGCAAAGTGAACTTCGCTCCACTTTTCGGCGGTGTTTTCCGAGCTGCGCGCCTAGATGTGTGCGCGGAAGCCAAGAGTAAACATGGCGGCTTTCTTAAGAGTTTCGAGACGGTTTTTTTGGAGAAAATAAAAGGGGCAGGTTACATTTCTAATGCTTGACGTGAAGAATTTATTCGTTGTAATAGGGTGAAAGGAAAAAATGATTTTTTGACATCAGTGCAAAGATAACACTAAACGTACCAAGTGAGGTCAAATGAAACTTTCAAAATTTCCTTTAAGATCGTACAGTTATTGTTATTTCTTCCGTTCATCTGGCATTCTGTAAATCATTATATTGTCTGATTGTTCAATTTCTCGCTTTAATGAATGAGGAATTTCTTTCTGAAAATCAACGTTTATTTCATAAAGCGTCAAATAACTCCACATGAGGCAATAACTCCTCAATAAGAATAGATAGTTCTTTGTAAAAATATTTATTCCGGTTCCATTTGGAACTATGTTAATAAGAAAACTGAAAGGACATGCTCGCTGCCCGAGTATATAATCCTAATAAATGGTTAAATAAATTGCTACAAACAACGCACAATTACTACTAATTTAAAATATTCGAATACCAAAAATTTACTCACCTATTCATGTCAGATAATATTTATTCGCAACAATTCCAATAACGACCAACTGTGCTTCTGATAAGAAAACTGAAAGGATACACATGCTCGTGTATTATATATAAATTTCTACTAAAAACAGTAATATAAAAACAGCGTTTACACAGCTAATTATCCCAGACTGGTATTTATCATCTTCCAATAATATCCAACTGTGCTTCTGATAAGAAAATTGAAAGGAATTGCAACTCGGATATATATATTGTACCAACAACGTTTTCAACTTGAAATATTTGAACAGCAAACATTTACACAGCTATTTATCCCAGACAATATTTATTCGCAACAATTCCAATAACGGCCAACTGTGCTTCTGATAAGAGCATTGAAAGGAACTGCATCATTTACACATACACACATACATACATACATACATATCAATTTTAAATATTCAAATACCAAAAATTTACTCAGCTATTTATGTCAGATAATATATCGCAATAATTATCGCAACAATTCCAATAGTGACCAACTGTGCTTCTGACAAGAAAACTGAAAGGAACTGCTACTCGCTGCCCGTGTATATAATCCTAATAAATGGATAAAACAAATGGTTAGAAACAACGCGCAATTACTATCAATTTTAAATATTGGAACACTAAAAGTTTACTCAACTATTTATCCCAGACAAATATTTATATGTAACAATTCCAATAACAGCCAACTATGCTTCTAATAAGAAAACTAAAAGGAAATGCTGCTCGCTGCTCAAGTTTACGACTCTAATAAATTGCTACTAAAAACGGACGATTGATACCAACTCAAAATAATCGAACAGCAAAAATTTATTCAGCTATTTATCGTACACAAATATTTACTCGCAACAATTCGAATAATGGCCAAGTGAGTTTCGCGATGCAGCGCCCGGTAAAAAAGCAAAGGGGAGGCCGAAAGTGATGCCTGCAGAACGGAATGCCTACGCGTACGGAGGGTCCAGACTCGCTGAATCGCTCCGCCTCTCGGTTATTTAAATATCGACGATCGATTCGTCCGAGGGCCATTTAAAATTCAGCCCATGCTCGCCGGACACTATCACGCGCATCGGTCGGCTCTTAGAAACGCCGTCCACGAGCGGTATTTATCATACAAAGTGGGTGTGCCGCTGTTTACGTTTCCGCTTTAATTTCCTGCATTTGCCCAATTTCATCAGACGCGAGCTGGAATTTAAAATCGACGGCGAATAACGATTTCATTGGCTGCAACGGTTGCTTATTTCTTTGCTCCTGCGGCCGAGACACCGGAAGATAGGAATAGCGGAATAAAATTGAAAAGCGTAATAAGCAGTGCGGTGGTAGCGACTTCATTTATTTTATTGTTAGTTCGAAGAGGATATAGCGTTGGTTAAATCTATTATTTGCAAGGAACGAATAAGTTTAATACATTTCAAAACTTGTAGTTTTTAAGTATTTTCTACGGATTAGTTATAAAGTTTGTTTTTTAAAGACAGTAAAAGAGCTTTGAAAAATCGGACAAATTCTCGGCTCCACCAAATATAATCTTGTAATATGACACTGAGAAGAAGGTTTTCCCTCAGTTGTACCAGCAGATATTGCTTACCCTAGATCCTTTTATCCTTTACTTTTATTTAACCCTTTCGCTACGGCAGCCCCGTCCACCCGTGTCACTGAACGGAAACACGCGCCGGAAATATGCACAGTGCGCGTGGTTTCTGTATATATGTTATTCTAAGTCTTAAATCGGAACTGTGCCGAATACATCGGAAAGTCTCAAAAGTTTTAACCCTCTATGGACTAAATTTTTTTTGGTGGCTATACAAAATCTATGTAACGTGAAATCAACAAATATCAACCTCGAAATACATATTAACAATGAATTCAACAGTTTCAACAATTTTATTATAACGAATACATTTTGTAACTTTGAAGTAAATGCTCGTTTGCACGTGTGTATAACCATAAAACAGAGCATTAAACATAGATATATGTTGCATTTCATCTGATGATTTTTTACTACTAAATTCATCGATATCAATAATATTTATACGTCGTCGGGCACTTCGTTAGAATCAGAATCTCATAATCTTCGGATTTATTACTGCTAATGCGATTTTGTATCCATATTTTGACCCTCTGATATATAAAACTAAAAAGCAAAGAAAATACAAACGTTATCGCAAATACACCGAACCCTACCATTATAGCCCATTGTGTCTTGAAAGTCACAAAGCTATATCACATGAAAATACTAATAAAATGATTGTTTAAATGCAAACAAATAAGACATTATTGATATACAAACTAAAAGCTATTACGTGCGCTTTTTTTGTTTAACAAACAGCGATTGAAGAACAAACAATGACAATTGCACAAGACGGGTCCTTTGGCTTCTATTTGCAGACAACTTGCAAAAGCATTTACTTTAACATTTCTGGTTAGAGCTGATAACTGCTATCAAGCATGTAATTTGTTATTAAGGAGGCATTATATAACAAAATGTATACGCCATCTAGTAAAAAAAAATTAAACTATTTAATAAAATATCGATTTATCGATATGTGACTTCAAAGTCACGCGGGCCCATAGAGGGTTAAGAAATTATTAATCCAATATGTCAATAAAATCAACGGAAAATGCTCTGCCGATAACGAAAAATGTTGCCATCGGCTATAGATGACACTTGTACAGATTATTTCGATGCCGCATATATGCGGCGCTGGTTATTGCGGCGCTCTTTATTTAATATAATGGTTATTTCTTTATTTAATACACCCGCATGTCCCTTAATGCGCAATTGATTCATTATTTTCTTAATTCGGCTATGTATTATTTTCTGGACGAATACACTATATTAATGCATATTAACGCTGTAACCTTTCAAAAATGCATAAACAATAAGGGAATAACCGGAGGGAATGTGGCAAAACTGCAGTTGATGGTTTTTAAAATAAAATTTGAATTGAGAAACACCGATTGAGTCTACCAATTAATTGAATTAATTGCGAAATTTAACGATTCGATCTCTTAATCCTAATTGATCAATCGTAGTAAAGACTTTAATCGTTCGCGACCAATAATATCCGGCAGAATTACAACAATTATGCCCCGGGACGTTCGGAATTAACAATCGAAAATGCATGTTCGATTTACGGATTTACATTAAATAACGGGGTAATTATCCATTTCGAGTAGGAACAAATTGAGAAGTACATATGGCCAACTTATTGAAGGCAATATGAAATGAGTTGTTACTTGAAATAATTGATGTAAAGGATTTCATCTAATACTGTAATATATATTGTATCTAACACACTATATATATTAGTGTATTAAATTGTTAATGGTTAATTTATTACTGAATGTATATAAAATAAAGAACTTTGATAATATTTCGACCCAAATTTATTTTTATAAACTAGAAGTAAATACTGAACAATATATTGTACGCATATTTTAAGAAAAGTCGTGAAATTTGATAGCAATATGATAACGTTTCACACTTTGATTACCATGGACGCATATATGCGTCCGCCAAAATATATCGGTGTCGACTAGGGGCGCATATATCAACGGAAATATGCCAAAAGTGTGAAAATGATCCAATCGATCAGTTTTAAAACCGACGTAATAGTAGGTTTATCCATTGTATTAACAAGTTGACTGCCATTAAATACTGCAGTATTTTTGCTATATTGTCAAAGCCAAAGTATTGAAGCCGCGACGCGGTGAAATATTTTTAGCATTTTTTGCACAGGTCACCGCGTATTTTGTTATTAAATCGTGCAAAAATCAAGGTAACGCAGAGTTGTTAGAAGCCAAAGTATTGAAGTACCGTTCCAATATCAATGGTTTTTACAAGATTGCAAATAGGCCTCATTGCTAATTTTTTGAATTTTAAGTAAAATATTTTGCACTAGTCACAGAGTTGTTAGAAGCCAAAGTATTGAAACATCGTTCAAATATCAATTGCTTTTACAAGATTGCATGTTTTGCACCACCGTGGCCAACGTGGCAATGTGTTAAATCCATCGCATGAAAGAATATTTTCTCACATTTGCACACAATAATCCGCCGACCTGCAACTATTTGACGCTCGCAAAAAGGCCAGAGAAATGATTAGCCTAGGTTCTCGACGTCCTCGGATTCTTCGGCGATCAACGACAAAGAAGGCGACCCGCGTCTAAGTCTGTCGAGGTTATAGTCTCCTCATTTCTGGTGCTGCTTTGTTACGCTTTGTTACTGTGTCCCAGTTTCGTCGTAACACGTGCGCACGTCACGTTGCCCGTCCACGAGTCATGACAAATGAATTCGTTCCGGGCGCTCTAGATTTTTCGCTTCTTCCGGCCTCCACTTTTCTCTCTTCCACCTTCTGTCTTCCATCTCTGTGCATCGCGAGAGCTGCGGATTAACCCTCGGGGATCTAAGGGTTGACGCGTGTATTTGTCAGTTTATGCGTACACGTGTACAGAGCGATTTAGAGGTTTCGCTAATGCCGTACTGCAAGCTGTGGCATTGAAGAAGAGTTGGCAGATTGAGGAAATTCAGGGAAAAATGGGATGAATGTGAAGGTGGTTGTATGGGCAGAATTAGTGATATGAGTAGAAAATTGGTAAAAAAAGGTGGAGGCATAAGCAGATGAGGCGCAAAGGGACGGCGGCATTTGGGTTTAGTAAAATAATGAGAGGTGTTGTAGAATGGAAATGATTAAAAGCGAATAATTATGCAAAAATAATGCGTTAATGTAAAATACTCTAGTTTTTCACCACTTATCCTCACTTCACTTTCATTTTGCTTCTGCTCACGTAGATCTTCCACATATAACACCATTTTCAAATAAATTGGTTATCTATGACGCCGTATTAACAATTAAGATCTTAGGCAATCCTTCGCTCGTAATTTCTTCTTCTTTTCAAACACATATATTCACTTTCCCATCCACACATTCACACAAGCTCTGAATCACATTCCACAGTTTAAATTATTTTTTCAAGTATATTTCGTATTTTTTTCATGTTCAACCAACATTACAAACTAATATTTATTTTATGAAGCGAAAATACCATTTAATTTTCTTTTTGTAAAGAAGCATTTAATTATGATAAGCCATATAAACAAAAATTATATATAAATAATTATATTGTATATATTGTATATACAGTATGTATTTAATAAAAAGTATATATAAACAAGTCCATTGAATAAAAACTGCCGCGAGAAGCGACTAACGCATATCTTATACCGCTTTTTAAATATCTTCCGTCTTGTAAGAGCAATGGTTTTTTAACCCTAGATTACGGTACATCTGGTCAAAGAGGCTTTACTACTTAAAGAAGATTATAATTTGGAGAACTAATACTTTCATATATAGCAACGTATATAAATTAAAGTATATATATATATAATCAATATGTCAAAAACACAGATAACGTTGCAATATATATATATATATATATATATATATATATATATATATATATATATATATATATATATTAATAGAAGTTAAATGTGTGGAACGTTTATGAAGAATGCAGGAAATATATGTACTCGTAAGTAGCATGCTTCTTGGTACTTTTTTTTTGTACGTATATATATATATATTGTATGTACAATTTTATTATGTCATTAATTGTATAATTTGTATCTATATACATATAAGTATACGTAGAAGTATATATAATGGATTATATGTATAAATATGTATACATACATACAATACATACAAATTATGGATATATATATAAATTTACTTATTTATTTATTTATTTATATGCATATATTCATACTTGTGTTTAGGCATACATATGTATATATACATACAAAAAAACAAATTCCACGAAACACGCAATTTACGACTACATCCGTTCGCTACACGTTTCATAAATGTTTCAAACATTTAATATCTATTAATTAATATGCTGATACAGACTGTGAAACACCCTGTACACACGTACATGTGTGTGTACTGATACCAGACACTCCAAAGCCGATGACAGACACTTCCATTAGCGGTTGAGACCCGTTGACGCGAATATTCAGTCGTCGATCCGAATTCACCGGCTTCCTCGATCTGTACCATTATCACTTAACCCTTTTTAGCCGACGGCCCAATGAATCCGCGTTGATTGCCGTCGCCCGCGGATATCCCATTTTTGCACCCCGACGCTTCGGAGAAATGGATGTCCCGCAGTACAAGTATTATATAACTCGGGGCAAGAATAATTCGTTCGCGAATTTCCAACTTCGGTAGTTGCGCCAAATGCGCCTGAAGTGCTCGTGTAATTGTGCGCGCAGAAACTGTGGACGGCGAGAAAAACAAAGTTGGCTGATCGAAAACGCCGCGTATTAATGCTCTACAAATTAATAATCAGGAACATATTTTTAATTTTCGATATAAATATAAATCCAAGCAAGAAACGTGTGTTAAAAAATGGTCAACTTCGCCGAAAAGGGTTGTGTAAGTACAAACAAGAAACTGTAAAAATGGGAGAAAATAAATTTTCGTTAATCGGAATATAAAACTGTCGCGCGTATTATTGCCTCGCGATAATTAGCAACGAATAACTAATTTTCTATCTCTGTTAAAAAATGTTCAACTTTTTCGGAAAGGGTTGTGTAATTGCGCATTAGGAACTGTAAAAATGGGGGAAAACAAATTTTCGCTAATCGGAAATACCTTTGATCGAAATGTCGCGCGTATTGTTACCTGGTGATAATTAACAAACAAATAACTAATTTTCTATTTTCGATGTAAGATATAATGTTGTTGTGGCAATTACCAAGATATTTTTTAATATAATATAGCGTAACGCAGAACTCAAGAACTTAATCCGCCCATAAATACGAAAATGATGAAGTTGTCTTTTCTAAACACAAGGAACAATGGATGTCGCGTATATTTACTGTCCTGCGAATTTAGAATGAGGAATTGACTTTTAATTCCGATACTGTAGGGAAATTAGAAGGGAACACCAATTACGAGCAATATTTTTCAAGAATAACTTTATACGCGTTCTTCAGTCGCAACACGTATATAAGTTGTTAATTATTATATTACGCCACATATTGATTAACCGCGAAACATTTTTTCCATTTTCGTCACGACGACCGACTAATTATCTGTCGACATACGCCGAAACTGCATTTCAGTCGTGGAGAGTCTTTCAACAAAGTTTGCAAGAGTTTGACTCGACATTCGGCATCTCGTCATGGCGTTTTCATGATCATTTCAAAAACTTATTGCAATAAAGACTCATAAAATTAAAATAATGTAATTACTTTATATGAAACGGTTCCCTCGCTATTCTACGAAGAAGCATGTTTCTATAATGCCAGTCAAAAATCTCATGACGACCCAGCATTAAGGTTAAGTCTCTGGTGGCAAAACGCTAAAATTCATCAACCTCGTCACACTTCCAAAATTTTTCTTCCATATTTGGCACAACGGCCGACTAATTATCTGTCGACACACGCCGAAATTATATTCGGGCCATGGAGCCTCTTTCAACAAAGTTCACCAGACTTCGGCTCGACTTCCGGCATCTCGTCATGCCGTTTTGATAATCGCACGGCGCTTCCCGATTAATTGACAAAACATACCAATAAAGACTGATATAAAATTGAAATAATGTAATTATTTTATATGAAACGGTTCGCTCACTATTCTACGAAGAAGCATGTTTCTATTGCCAGTAGGGACCCGCATTAAGTCCTTATGTGGAAAACGCTAAAATTCATCAGCAGAACAACACTTTCGAAACTTTTCTTCCATATTCGTCACAACGGCCGACTAATTATCCGTCGACACACGCTGAAATTATATTCGGGCCATGGAGCCCCTTTCAACAAAGTTCACCAGACTTTGGCCTGACTTCCGGCATCTCGTCATGCCGTTTTGATAATCGCACGGAGCTTCCCGATTAATTGACAAAACATATACCAATAAAACCTGATATAAAATTGAAATAGTGTAATTACGTTATACGATTCGCTCACTATTCTACGAAGAAGCATGTTTCTATTGCCAGTAGGGACCCGCATTAAGTCCCCTTATGGAAAACGCTAAAATTCATCAGCAGCACGACACTTCCGAAACTTTTCTTCCATATTCGTCACAACGGCCGACTAATTATCCGTCGACACACGCCGAAGTTACATTCGGGCCATGGAGCCCCTTTCAACAAAGTTCACCAGACTTTGGCCTGACTTCCGGCATCTCGTCATGCCGTTTTGATAATCGTACGGCGCTTCCCGATTAATTTGCCGCGCGCGTCCACTCGCGAGGCTCTCATATCGACGAGACTTGCTGAATTTTCGCTCTAGTACGATGCTTCGCTTAATTGTTCTCCGGCGAAGTTCGACATCGCTGCCGCGCTCGCTTTGTCAGCCAGGCATCAGCCGATACACTCTGAGACTCATCAGTCGCACGTAAAGTGGAAGTCAAGCTATACGGTGGTGTTGGTGAAACGCGATCGGCTCAAGGGATGAACTCGATAGGATATCAAATTGCTCTCGATTTACGAGATTAGGAGAGCGCGGCTCTTGCAAACAGAGAGGTAACCGGCCGGGTAAACCGATTTTAAGAGAAGAGCAGCTGAGAGAAATGGCTCGAATGAGAGAGATGCGTCTGTCAGTTGGTGAAAAAGTACGGGAAACGCGTACAACTGTGCGTTTGCTTCGTGCGAACAATTGATCGTAATGTCGCGTACAATACCGTTGAGGCGATTTATGCGTGGCGATCTCGTAGGGGGGAATTAATACTAAACGTACCTAGCGGGGTCAAATGATCCCTTTTAAAATTTACTTCAAAATCGCACATTCATTATTATTTCTGTCAGTCATTTGGCTTTCTGTAAATTCTTATATCATCTCATTATTCAATTTCTCACTTTAATAAATTAGGAATTTCTTTCTCAAAATCAACGTCTATTTCATAAGGGGTTAAATGATTCCACATGGTAAGAATATGTATAATATGTATAAAGTATCGGTACGTTCAGTGTAAAATTATCTTCACTTAAACATTGCTAATTTTCAAGCAGTATGATTAAATTCGATAAATTTAAATATTGTCAATTTTTAAACGAGAATTTTATATTTCTGTGAATGTATTTTCATAAATTTAGGCAGTCTCGATGTCCATGCGGCAATTTTAAATGATCTTCACTAAAACATTGCTAATTTCCAAGCAGTACGATTAAATCCGGTAAATTTCAATATCGTCAATTTTTAAACGAGAATTTTATATTTTTGTGAATTTATTTTCATACCTTTATGTACTGTCGATTATCAAGCCGCAATTTTAAGCGAAGCATCGCTGGTTCTGAGAAGAGACGTTCTCAATGCAGTGGTTTATTTTATTTAATGCTTAACGATTTTAGAAGAGAAATGGACCGAAGAAGAGGGATGCAGATGTTGGCTGGTGAAAAAATACGAGAAACGCATATAACGAACGATTGTACGAACGATTTATCGTAATGTTGGGGCAATTTATGCGTGGGCGATTTTATAGGAAGTAGTTTCAGGAAACCATCATTGTTGCGAAGATGGATGGATTTTATGCAATGGTGCATTTTATCTAATGTTTAACGATTTTGAGAGAGAAATTGATCAAGGGAAAGAGACGTGGATGTCAATGGGTGAAAAATTACGGAAACCCGCGTAATTGTGTGTTTGCTTCGTAGTAACGATTCATCGTAATACCGGGTGATGTGAAAAACGATCATTCTTGTTAAGAAAGAACTATTTTAACACAATTTATCTAATTCCTCACGTTAAACAGGAGGCTAATATTATTTGGTTTGCATTTATGCGGCGCGTCAGAAAATCTCTTTATGTATAAACAAAATGCAATGAGTAGATAATCTCACTTTTGTTTGGAACGTTTCAATAAAACCCATTAAAAAGTAAACATTTTTTAGTATTATATCATTTATAAAGTTTCATCTGTTAAAGTTATCTTTATAAGACTAATGGGACATATGTATATGCACCAATAGGTAGGCCGAGTGTGACATATATAGTATGTCCCAGGCCTTAACTTTGCACTGATGTAAAAAAACTCATTTTTTTGTCTTTTACCATATTATAATGAATAAATTCTTCACATGGAGTATTAAAAATGTAACCTGCCTCTTTTATTTTCTTAAAAAAAAAAAAAAAAATCGGCTCAAAATGTTTAAAGACAGTGTTTCATTTTTGAGATACTATGAATTTAAGAGTTAAAAGACATACGTACATATCCCAGCAGTCTTATTCCATAGGTTCCAAACGCTGTTTGTGTATTACTTTTTTTGCTATTACATATAGCAAGAGAATACATTTTGCCATAATCTTTATAAGACTAATGCGACATATATGCATCAGTGCACAGGTCAAGTAGTGCATATATATCCCGGGTTTTAACTTTGCACTGATGGAAAAAAATCATTCTTAAAGGTTAAAGACATACGTACATGTCTCAGCAAGTCTTATCCCATAGGTTCTAAACGCTGTTTTTATATTACTTTTTTTGCTATTACATATGATACACTGCATGTGTATCAATTTAGTTGCATGTGTACATAGTATGTCCCAGGCTTTAACTTTGCACTAACGTAAAAAAAATCATTTATTTTTCTCTTACCCTGTTATAATGAATAAATTCTTCACTCGAAGTATTAGAAATTTAATCTGCCTCTATTAATTTCTTAAAAACCAAATCCGCTTCGAAGGAGTTAAGCAGAACAGCCTTAACGATCTGATGTTGTCGGGTCGACGACCCTCAATCGTCGTTTTCATCAGTTTCCCTCCCATTGTCGTGCCCTCGTTGAAAAGCGGCACGGAACAGTTTCTCGACGGATACTGAGTATCCCTGACACAGTACGTACCTGTCCGACGTACTGCAAAAGCACGGTAACAAAACCCTAAAGAGGCATTCGAGACTTCTGGGCCACGTGCCAGTTCTCTTTCGCGAACAGAAGAAGAGACGGCAGAAGAGAGGGTTGTGCGAGAAAAGAACGTCGTGCAGCGGGTCGCGATCCATCGATCAAATTTTTTCCCACGGCCACGTGCACTCTCTCTTTCCGACTCGTGCGAGCCGCGACAAAAGTTTATGACGGCGTCTTTATTAATTGCAAATTGCGCACAGTGTCGTTAGAATTACTGTCAGGGCGGCGATAAAAAATTGCCAAGACGTCCTGACGGCGGATGAGCGTCGGTGCATTAGTGTCGTGCTTCAGATCGATTAGTTTCATTGTTATTGATACTATTGCTGGGCAATAATCCAGTGGACGAAGTTTCTATAACAACACCCTAATTTTAGGTTGAGAGTTCATAAATTTTTAAATGTTATGTAGGAATTTAATACGTGAAACTAGATAGTATAGTATTTATATATTATAACAACACAATGAAGACACTTTCGTCTTTTTTCCTAATCTTTCGTCGTTTCGCCTTTTCGTCTTTACGCCGTTTCGTCTTTACGTCGTATCGTCTTCACGTCTTATAGTCAACTGACTCCTAAGCAACCGAATAACACAATTCTATAAACTCGTCACCTATGATACATCAATATAATAATTGAGGACCACAGGTGCCCTTTCCTCGCCAACTAAAGGAGACTGTATTTGAGATCCCACAGTTACATTAGTTAAGGGGTAACATCTAGCTTAACCCATTGGAGACCAATTGCACACCGTGTGTGTAACTGTATATAAATTTCGCATGGCAACTTTAATGCACTGAATTATTGTTAATGGTCGAATCGAGTTAATGATATTTTTATCTTTAAATCAGCAGTTCAATAATCTGCGTCGCTTCCCTAAAGACGCTTTTCATTACTGACATAATATTAATAATTAGATATTGCAGTCAATTTTTTGCGAAAATACGTATGAACTCGTTTGCTCGAAAATGTTATTTAGTAAACTACGTTTCCTTGAAGTATTGTTTAATACTTTTTACACTAACTGTTTATAAATTTCGCATAGCAACTTTAACGCACTGAATTAAATATTGTCAGCGACCGAATTGAATTACCGATATCTTTATCTTCAAAATCAGCAGTTCAATCAATTGCGTCGCTTCCCTAAAGACGCTTTTCATTACTGACATAATATTAATAATTAGAAATTGCAGTCAATATTTTCGAAAATATCTATGAACTCGTTTGCTGGAAAATGCTAGTCAGTAAACTACGTTTCCTTGAAGTATTCTATAATACTTTTTACACTAACTGTATATATATTTTGCATGGCAACTTTCATGCACTGAATAAAATATTGTCAGCGGCCGAATCGAGTTACTGATATCTTCATCTCTGAAATCAGCAGTTCAATAATCTGCGTCGCTTTGCTAAAGACGTTTTTCATTACTTGTAAATCGTGCACGTCCGTCGGCCATTAAGCGAAGTAAGCATTTCTGCCTGCCATTTTATATCCTTCAGCCCTTATCATTGAGCGACGCCGATGTTTATCAATCTTCCTTTCTGCAGCCCTCTTTCTGCGCATAAAGCATCGATTAATCGACAGACGACGTAAAATCGAACGCGGGATTGCTTTCGGCTGTAACGTCTGACATCGGCCGCGGCTATGAATAATTTTCTGCGAAGTGAAAGAGAATCCAAAAGAAAGACTCGACGTCGACGTGGAAGAATTTTCAGATGTGATTACGGAGAACGGCGGTTCTACTGAAGCTCAACTAACTTGCGGCTTTTTGATATGTCCCCGTAAAGGATGAAAATCGATTGCGACTGGCGATAGACACGTTATGGCGATAACTGGATCTCTCTTATCTTCTGCGATGCACATTACGTCCTGTCTACTTGTAACGTCAAAGAGTATCGCTGTCAGGGTGGAATAGGCGGGCGACGATCAAAAGAAATAGTAACGACACTCAGCAACGGCTAGTTGCGAAGGAGTATCACTGCTTTAATAGTAAAGATCATGAATTGTAAGTAGATAGCTATGATACTGTATACAGAGTCTTAACAAGAATGTACGAATCATTTTCTACGTATGGTTCTGTAAGTATGGGTAACAATGACAAAAAATTAAATAGATGTTACGAACTTAGTTACGGCGATTCAAGAATACAGAAATCTTTATCTTGATGCTTTTAAAAAGACACTCGTGATCTTAATGTTTCGGTAAAAATTACATTCGTTTACTTGGACACTGTAACTTTTATGAAATTTCTTCTAAAGTGCGTAAATACAATATGTTTTAAGAGCTGTGTGGCCAAATTTGTCTTATTATAATTATTCAAATATGTGTAGCAGCAAAATAAAATAAAATATATATTTGTATTTTAATGTATGCAAAAAAGTACACTTGTTTTTTGCAGCGCTATAACTTTTGTCAATATTCTTCATCCGTACGTAAATATAGTATGTTTTAACATCTGCATGCGCGTAATTTTCTGCTAAATATTTATCATTACTGGGGATTGAATAAATGTCCTTAACTTTGCGCCTACTTAATATAACAAAATTCATTTTTCCTATTATACAGTAATAAAAATGCGAAGAAGAATCACTTGTTATATTTATTATTGCACGACTACATGCAATTGTTGGTATGATGTGAAACGTGTCTATATTGTGTAAAAGAAAAGACATTCGTATCGTTTAAGGACACTAATATTTCATTGTGTCTAGCAACAAACGGATTTATTAAAGTAATGAGGAGAAGAATTCTAGGGGGAAATTTTCACAAAAACGAACAGAAATTCGTACTGAGATTTTCATTCTTGGAATTATTTCGGGTATTTATCAACGACAATAAAAAAGTAAGCGTCCACGTTTTCATCGCCATTTCCATGAAATTCGCCAAGAAAATATCAAAATAGCTTCTAACAAATGCTGTTACAGACAAGAATACCAAAGACTGTTTGTCCCATTGGAATGCCGGATCCCAGGAGAAATAAATTCATTGAATTCCAATCAAGGAGTCAGTTGAAAACGGAGTTCGTCGCAGCAGACATAGGATTTGTCGAAACACCCCGTATGTGGCAACCGTACGTTTCCCGTCGATATTCGTAATATCGGCATATCCCGCTTATTTGCGTCGTTGAGCCGGCGAAACGAGCGATTAATGAGGGTCGGATTTTTCATCTTCCACGTCCCGAGTCAAGAATCAGGGGAGACAAAGCGATAACGGTATCCCGTAAGATTGAAGTGGTGCGCGACGCGTCATGGCTTTTATTTAACATCAATCACCCGGCCCAAAATGTCGGGAAATCGGTATGCCTTCTTTAACACTAAACGTACCGGTACTTTACACCTACCTATTCTTACCATGCAGGGTCATTTGACCGCTTATAAAATAAACGTTGATTTTCAGAAAAAAATTCTTAATTTATTAAAGCGAGAAATTGAATAATCAGATGATATAAGAATTTACAGAAAGTCAAATGAGCGAAAGAAACAACAATGAATGTAGGATTTAAAGTAAATTTTGAAAGAAGTTGAATGCTTATGAAATAAACGTTGATTTTCAGAAAGAGATTACGAGTTAACAGGTGTTTGCATTTGCGTTAGGTATTTTAATTCTTGATGCGTAGGGCAATATAGAATGTTGCAAAAGGTTTCTCCATTGTGTTTAATCGCGTCTGCTTTATTAAAAAAAAACTTTTTATTTGTAATAAGGCTTTTATTACAATTCTGGTGTTCAGTCGCGTCTGCTTTATTATGAAAAAATACTTTTTATTTGTATTGAGACTTTTCTTATGATTCTAGTGTTTAGCCACGCCTGCTTTATTAAAAAGAATACTTTTTTGGTATTGAGACTTTTATTACAATTCTAGTGTTTAGCCGCGTATGCTTTATTAAAAAAAATACTTGTATTGACCCCGCTTCATACGTTTATAGTTGAGAGATCGCAAGTAAATATTTGCGAACGACAATACGGTAAATTGATAACCTCATAACCTGAAAGATTGATATTTTCGAATGTATTGATTTGAGCAGAAATCCCACGCGGGCTTGGAATTCAATATTAATTAATTGGGGAATGGCGTGTTTATTAAATTCGAACATAACGTTTCGAGAAAAACGTGCTCAAAGTTCCCGAAACATCTGAAACATGGAAAAGTCGCGAAACGCTTCACTAAACGTTCCGTTCTCCGCATTAGACTTAAGCTTCCGAAAGTTCCCTAAAACTTCATAACGCGCTTACACAGTCTACACATTGACCCCATTAAAAACGCTTCCGACCTTTCCAACTACAGCAAAATGCAAACACTGCCTAAATTCCGCATTTCGGACAATGTTAAAAAATAATATTTTCGTGTAGTAGTATGTTCCATACAAATGGTAAATTTGATGTTTGTATTGTAAATACTTGTTTTAGGTAATGACCAGACGCAAATATATCACAATATTTTAATTCGCATAAATTAATTGATACAGGAATACCTGACCATGAGTTGAAAGATGATGTTTTGAAAAAACGAAACGTTTCGTACTTCACCTAAATCTTCAACAGTTTCACTCAACTTCAAAACACACTCACAAAGTCAACACATCGTTCTATGAAAAGCGCTTTCGACTTTTCCAACCGCAACAAAACTCAAATACCGTCTTAATTTCGTATAGTGGGAATAAACAATATTTTGCTGCAATTGATCTTCTATGAAAACTGTAAATTTCAATCAATTAAATCTTTTCAAATAATGACTAAAGATTTGAAAAAATAAACTTTTTGTACTTTGATTCACTCTTGAATTAAAAGCACTTTCGACCTCTCCAACCGCAATAAAACGCGAGGACCATCTTAATATTGTGTTTCGACAATACGAAAAATTAGTATTTTACTACAGTCTTCGCTTATACAACCTATAATATTTCAAGATAACATTTGTATCAACACTAAACGTACTAAGCGAGGTCAAATGACTCCTTTCAACATTTACTTTAAAATTGTACATTCATTGTTATTTCTTTCGCTCATTTGAATTTCTGTAAATTCTTATATCGTCTGATTCTTCGATTTTTCACTTTAATAAATTACAAATTTCTTTCTGAAAATCAACGTTTACATCACAAGGGGTCAAATAACCAACTTACCGGATATATTTAATTTTTCGTCAAAATTCCAATTTAAATATCAAATTGTAACAAAATTTTACGCATGACGGATATAATTGTCATGATACAAAATTCTTCCACATTTCCATGACGGATATAGTCATCAAACAGACTTAACAGATTACGTGTATAAGAATTTACGAGTATAGTTTATTTTTCGCCAAAATTACAATTTAAATATCAAATCGTAACAAAATTTTACACATACCGGATATAATCGTCACGACACAAAATTCTGCCACATCTCAATGACGGATATAGACATCAAACACACTTAACTGGTTAAGAACGGCAGATTCTGGCGTGCACTTCGCCACGTCGTCCGACACTTTCAATATGGCGTTACCGTTAAGCCGCCCAGTAATTTCGACTGGCAGCGTATTCCGCCTCGACGCCCGCGGCCGGCAGGTATTAAGGTAATGAGAATTCTACACTTATTCGCCATACGTTCTTCCGGCGGCCGAGCGAATTAAACCGCAATTTTCTCGTTTCGATCTCGGCCGGGATTGCGAACGAACGCGATAAAGGCGACGCTTCCGAAGGGGATGTTGTTTCAAAGAACGAAATCGACACCCTCTCGACCGCGCCTGGGATAATTAGAGGTCGACATTTGCGTGATCGTGTGTTCGTGAAGGTTGTACTGTGGTATTCGAAAGTAAAGCTGCGCAAGTTAATGCGCTGGTATAAATGAGTAAGTGGTGAAACAATCGTGTTATTTACTTTAACGTATATGGATAGATTACGCAACATTTTCAAACGGAATACTAAATAATGAGTCGTAAAACAATTGTGTTATTTACTTTAACATCTATGCATAGATTACGCGACATTTTCAGACGGAATAGTAAATAATGCACGGTAAAACAAAAACTAAATACTAAATACCATAAATAGTAAATAATGAAGGGTGAAACAATTGTGTCACTTACTTTAACGTCTATGGATAGATTACGCAACATTTTCAGACGGAATACTAAATAATGCATAGTGGAACAAAAACTAAATACTAAATACAATACTAAATAATAGGTCGTGAAACAATTGTGTCACTTACTTTAACATCTATGGACAGATTACGCGACATTTTCAAACGGAATACTAAATAATAAATCGTGAAACAAAAACTAAATACCAAATAATGAGTGGTGAAACAATCGTATCATTTACTTTAACGTCTATGGATAGATTATGCGACATTTTCAGACGGAATACTAAATAATGAAACCATGGAAGTGTGGGAGAAAATGTTGATGTCAAACAACTTTGTGCAAAAATATAGAAAATCCAAATACAGGTTTACCGTAAAAGAGCCCCAGTGATTTCATCAGTAAAGAATATTATTAGATATTAAAAACTATTGTATGCTCCTGTAGGAGGGAGTAAAGGATTCTGAATCATGCAGATAAACACGGTGAGTAAAGTTACAAACAAAAATTTTCAACCGGAAAAAGTCTATGGCTTCCGTAAAAATTGTCATTTCGTTTAAATTCATATTACGTCAAGCCATTTATATTATATAGACACTTGAACAGGAAATTATGTGGTTTCGAAATACATGTTGAGTGAATGAGTTCGTTTGGTTGACAGTGAAATATTTCAAACAACAAGGCATTCATTTACACCATTATTTTGGAATTGGTCGGTTACATAAAATACATATGTAAGAAAAGTTTAAATTTCAATACCAAAATGAATCAAGAGTTTTGTTACATATTATTATTATTATAATTTGAGATACAGTAATTAATATGCTAACATATGTAATATAGAATATTATAAAAGATCGTAATATATAATTTCAATAACATATAACTTGCATTTAATGCTTAGATATATTATAACAATGAATATTACGTACTTAATATTTAATAAACTAAGCAAGAAAACATACGATGTATGTTTGAACATGTATGTTTGTACTATGAAAACATGTTAGGTAACATACCAAATCCGTCTGCCATAAGGGTGAGATGGCAGTATCCGAATTGTGTTATTTTCTATCATCTAATTAATAAAATTATAAATGTCGATACAACTATAGCCCTGTCTAACACTCTTGAGCATTAATTCTACAAGAGGACCACACAGACAGTACTTGCAACACGTATGCACACAGACTTGTCGGGAACTTTAAAATGAATGTACCAAAACACTTTTTATTTAACCTAATTCTATTATATTTTATAAAAATTATTTGATCCAAACTATTCGCAGTGGGTAGCAATAATTATTTTATAAATGCAATTATTCTTAGAATAGTGATGCGACCCTTTGGTCTCCAATACCTGTATATTATTTATATTTTGCATAATTTAGTCAAACGCTGTAGTATTCCATAGAATCGCCGTTATAATACAGCAAAATACGCATGGCAGTCAACGTGTCAAAAGTGTTTCAGCAAAAAGAAATTGCTATGAAGAAATTGGCTCCTGAGAAGGAAATCACTAATTTCGAAACATAAACTTAGTAAACGGTGTAGAAGGATTCAAACATGTGGGATTATCATATAATACATTCAAGGTAAAACTTGTATTAATAGTAAACAGAGTAGGACAGCACATATGAAGTAAAAACCCGCAGGACAGAAAGCACATGGCAATCAGGTAAATCAATGCAGCGTGAACAATTAGACAGCGTAGATAGCATAGGCTATTACAGTGTAGAATGCAGCAGCGTATACAGTTCATTAAGTCAATAAATCCAACTGTAAACACCATTCCTGTATTTCCATCCGCCCAAATCTGGTCTGCCCAACACATTACATCGCACGTAATAACATCGTGCATGTGTTGTGTTGCATCACTAACGCCCGAGTCAGATTACGAAGCTATGGGCCTTGAAGTACAAACAAGGGACAAAAGCTGGGTCGCAACTGTGTACGTAAAACCTGTCAGCGTTGTGTGTGTGTATAAATACGTTGGTTTGAAGGAACTGTGGGCGAATGGAAGACAAATTAACACTTTGCGTGTACAGGCTGCCCCCGACTTCCGCACAATTCGCTATCTTGCACATTTAGAAAAAATCAACTTTTTAACCCTTACGGTATAGAATAGCTGGCCGCGATTATACATTCGTGGAACGAGGAAGTTTTTGACGAAAGTGGTTGCACTCTACGGCAGCATAAATCGCGAAAACGTATTTTGTGGCATTCATAGAAATTTCGAGCGTGATTGACACTAAACTTTTCATTCGGGCTGCGACAGTCATCGGTGACTGATTGGGCATTTAACGTATTTAACCTTTTAGGTACGACGCGCCACTATAGTGGCTTTCGCGGATATCATCTTTCAGGACGATAGTTCACTATAGTGGCTTTCGCGGTTATTGTCTTTCAGGACGATAGTTCACTATAGTGGCTTTCGCGGTTATCATCTTTCAGGACGATAGTTCACTATAATGGCTTTCGCAGATGTCATCTTTTACGTTAGCTGCAGTAAATATATCGTTGATCAGCCGTTTAGACTAAGCAAAAAACATTTTCAATCGTATTGTAAATCCAAAAAATCTAAAAAAGCGTTACGAAATTGTATCGTATGTTCAAAAAACGATATAAGACGAAGATCAAGCTATGAGTGTGAAGATTGTGACGTGGGTCTATGTGTCGTACCATGTTTAAAAATACATAATACCCAATTGTATTACTAATTATTAAAGTGAATTGTTAAAGTTAGAGTACGTGCAATATAGTTTTAAGAAAAATTATAATTTAATCATCAAATACTTCTTTCCAATGTACTCGTGTAGAGAACGGCATTGTCCGTCAGATATTGCAGTGCTGTATCGTTTAAAAAAAAATGTTTTTTTTTTTGGCTGTGTGAGGTTACAATAGAGAAAGGCGTGGCATCGAACAGTATCATAAACTTATTTCTTGTGAAATACCAACAGCAAGTATAAAATGTATCAAAAATTAGGTGTACATTTAATTCTGGGATTATCAGTTCATATTTTATGAGACTGCAACCAAGGAAAATATTAAAATCACATTTTCCAGAGAATTGTTAACTCTTCGTTTCATTGTTTTATTATTGTATGCAACATGTATACTGTAACTAACACGTAATTTGAAGAAAATTGTGTATTTCTTACGTCTGGGATTTAAGTGGTTAAATATCAGAATGCCTTCACATAAATATAGTATAAAGAGCGCAATGCTTTATTAGGTAACTCAAAACGTGTATGTCATTTCTTTATAATCAATATTATGAAATACTGGCAGGAATGCATACAAAAGGATTTATATATTAAAAGTAATCAGCTCGGCGGTCTACAAATCTTGCCCAGCGGGGCAAGTTTCCAAGTTTGTACATTTCTTTTTTGTAAAGAGGTCTTTCCTTCATTGCGAAAAACTGGGCCATCTCCAGCAATTAAATTTTCAAGTAATTTTTCGCGGCCAGTTCGTTAATTGCATCTTCTTAACAAATCCGAGAGGTTTTACAAGATGCTTTTGGAACCTCTGAACCGAATTTAAATTCATATTTTTAACGCTCACAAGTTACGTTCAACTTGACGAACATTTCAAGAGAAACCAACTTCCTTCGTGGAGAGTTTTCATTAAGTCAAAGTATACTGATATCTTAACAGGCATTGATAAGCGCTAAAGCAGGACAGCTACTGCTTACAGTTGAATACAACACAAAAAACTACTTTATCTTCTGTCAAAAATCACATTAACGCTTTTGATTACTTACTGATATACCTGTAGTGTCTAAATATAATTTGGGTTCCGCTTGCAGAGGTCTAGTGATATATGCATGCGTCATGTAAAATATTATTTATATACGGTTCCCAGGACATGACATTTAACACATTAATTATATATATACATTAATATATATATATAAATTTGACTAAGTTAATAACTATACATTTCATTACATATATAATAACTAAAATATTATATATATGTAGGATTTAAACGCATGAATCTAGAGAGTATAATATTTATAAATAATAAGAATACAATGAAGACAGTTTAGTCTTATTTCCTAATCTTTCGTCGTTTTGTCGTTTCGCCTTTTCGTTTTTACGCCGTTTCGTCTTTACGCCGTTTTGTCTTTACGTCTTATCGCCTTAACGTTTCGTCGTCAATTGACTACTAAGCAACCAAGTAACACAATTCAACAAACTCATCACCTATGATACATCAATATAATAATTGAGGATCATAGGTGACCTTTCCTTGCAAATTAGAAGACCTGTATTTACTCACTTTTATTCATTTTATCCTTTACCCCATTTGTCTATCTTCCATCTATTTAATAAACACTTCAAAGGCCTTGAACCGACCACGTATCTACATATACCGTCCCCAGGACATAACGTCCAACGTATTAATTATATACATTAATTATATTACGTTAATAACTATATATTACATTCCATATATAATAACTAAAATATCATATATATGTGGGAATTTAGTGACTATAATTAGATGTTTATTAAAACGGAATGAACAAGAATTTGATACAATAAGATCTCACCTCTCCTCCTAGTGTTCTTTCCCCTTGATGATCTCCTTGCGACTGACTCTTAAGCTAAGCTCTCGCTCTTTTCTTCTCATAAACAAATAAAATGCGGATCACATTACCGATCGCTCATCTTATTTACGTCCTTAGCAACCAACTTATTTCAGAATCTTTCATACGCGCTCTAATGTAAATTCCCATTACCCAATGCCTATTGAAATGATTATTGATCGCACATGTATATACGCACACAAGATCGCATGTTGCCAATCTATATCGCGATACTATATACATATGTATACGTTACTATACATTACATTACATATCTAATAACTAAAATATTATATATTATTATATATATTATATATAATAATTAAAAAAAATTTATATATATACATATATAGGCACATACTGTCTTTTATTCACTTTTTTCTTCTCACCTTTTGTCTCTCTCCCATCTATTTAATAAACACTTCAGTTAACCTTATACCGACCACACATACGTATCCACATATACCGTTCCCAGGACATAACGTTCAACACGGTAAAGATCACTCGTTCGCTTAAGATGCAGGGCGCACCACCTCGAATATACGCGCCATTGCGCTCTGATAGTAGCACAGCAATGGGCAGGACGCGGCATAACGTGGAACATCGTCGAATAACAGTGTATAAGACGCGCATCGGCGAGGTCCTCGGGTCGCGAGTTTGTCGCGCCCGAAATTCAATGGGCCTCAAAGAAATGCTTCCGGTCCCGTAACGACGCACTCGGCCGCAAGCAGGCGTGCATACCGACGCCGTGCATTCCGCGAAATGGAAGTGCGGCGGGCTTTGTGCCGTCACAAAGGGAATCCCGGCGCGAGCCTCGGAATTACGCGAAACGACACGCGCCTGTCTTATCCCTTGATCGTAACTGCCTGCCGCCGGCGCAGTCTTTCTTCGCGGGAAGAGCACCCCGAGTGCACTTTGCCCTCGCCGTTTTCAGCCGGGCCGTGTCAGACAGATGAAAGCGCGAAAGCCACGGCGTTTGGCCGCGCCACGCGCCTTTTTCGGAGGCGAAATGCGAAATTAAGCCGATGTTTACGTCTCGTGGCGTTGTAAAGGTCGAAAGCGTTGCTAATGGGTCAGAGTGAGGGTGTAGGTGCATTGTGATGTTCAGGGGAACTTTTGGGTTTTGAAAATATTATTCTGAAACTTATGGATGGGTATTCCTGGGTGTGTTTATGATGCGATTGTGTTTAAAATTAACACATTGACAGCCGGCGATCTAAGAGACATTTAAAGCCGGTAGTATATTAGCGGTTTATTTGTATTTAGCAGTTATGTTAGCATATTATAGTATATTAGCAGTGTGTCAGCAGTTCATTTGTATTTAGCAGTTATATTACCAATATATTCGCAGTGAATTTATATTTAGCAGGTATATTATCAGCATATTAGCAGTTAATTCATACTTAGCAGTTACATCAGCAATATATTATCAGTTACTTTGTATTTAGACTTTAATATCTGTAGTTTTCACGAACATAAATTGGGCTCTGAAGCCTTAAAGGGCGATGCCGACAAATATTGTCCTAAAATATCTTACCACAATCTCGAAGCAACAATGGCTTTCTATAAAAGGACTACAACGGACATCATCGCACTTACTTCCGAACCGTCGTTCAGTGCGTTTTTATTACTCATCAATACTTTAGCACACCGTCGCATCGATCCCAATGTGCAATTTCTAACATGTCGCTTTAGGGTGTAAACACCCCATACTACAGAGTTTGCTTCCGCGTCGCTGCGTTTAGCGCGATTCCACGATGAGCCTTTTTTGCTCGCTTTCAAGATTCCACATGATTTTCACACGATGCCGAGCCGGCGGAAACATTAATTAGCGGCGCGGTCTCGTCGCAAGAATTTATCTTACTTTCTTCCCCCGAACGCGTCCCATGGGGGAACGTCAGAGAGGATTCCTATCGGTGGTATGTTTCAGCAGCTAATCGAGTGGGTTCGTGTTTACTCTTTTAATTGGAAATTTTTGCCGAGGCTATCAGGTTTCTCGTTTCGATTCTATGATTTCCTTTTAATGCTGTAATTGAGTATCTTTACAAAATACGCGATAAATGATCCAGAGAAGAAGTACTTTTTTATTAAGAATTTAATAATTTTATAATTTATAATTTAATAAATCTTGGTCGTCACTGAATTGGTTGATCGAAGCGATGATGTTGGGCAGCCTATGGTTTTTAACGCTTACAGAACCATAAGGTTGCTAAAACTAAATATTAGTGTGTAACTGTTTATTTTAGTTTGTTTAGATTAAAATGAATAAAAATCATAAGAAAAATACATAACAATGTTTTTTTTGTAATTTTGTGAAAAGTGGTTTTCCTGTAAACTATAATGTAACAGAAATTATGGGTAGGCTTATTATGCAATGCCTTTTATTTATTGGTTTATTATAACAAAATGTTAACTAAAATAATACAAAATTATAAAATAAAATTACTATACGAAATGATGTGCTAATTATGATATTCTGCGAAGCAATTTCCTTTGGTTGTGAAGCAAAGATGGATGTTGCACATAGTACATATCTTATGCGCTCTATTTTTTATGGGGCCTTCCCGTTTACGTAATTCCGTTCGGTATTCGTTCTAGTTTGACATTCTAACTAAAAAAGGCAGACAAGGTTATAATTAAATACGCCAATCACCAATTTTAAAATGGGCAAATATGTTTCGCTTAGTCATAAAAGGGTTAAGCAGTGTCAAGCGTAAAATTTGATTGAATTTTTATTAATTTGTCAGTAACTGCGTTCGGCATACATTCTATTTTGACATTCTGTACAAAAAATGCAGATAAAGTTATAATTAAATACGCCAATCACCAATTTTTAAATGGCAAAAATGTTTCTCTTAGTCGTGAAAGGGTTAAGCAGTGTCAACCGTAAAATTTTATTGAATTTTTATTCATTTGTAAGTAACTGCGTTTGGCATACATTCAATTTTGACATTCTGTACAAAAAATGCCGACAAGGTTATAATTAAATACGACAATCATACATTTTAAAATTGAGAAAAATGTTTCCCTTAGTTGTGACAGGGTTAAACAGTATCAACCGTAAAATTTGGTTGAATTTTTATTAATTTGTAAGTAATTGCGTTCGGCATACGTTCTATTTTGACATTCTATCTAAAAAATGCAGACAAACTTATAATTAAATACAACAATCACTAGGTTTAAAATGAGCAAATATGTTTCCCTTAGTCGTTAAAGGGTTAGGCAATGCCAACCGTAAAATTTGATTCAATTTTTATTATTGAAGGAAGAAGGAAGGAAGAAACATTTTATAAATCCACGAACATTTCAGTCAAGAGGTCTCTTTTATCTTTCAGTAAATCTGTGGCCCGAATTTCTATTTGAGAAATGTTAAACCACAAAATTAATGTTTTCAACGAGAGCATATTAAAATATAATTACGTCGATTTTCTTTCAACGTTGAAGACTTTTTCTTGCTATGCAAAAACAAGTAAGGATCCTCCCCAAATAATTTTCAACCCTCCGCTGTATCGTACATCGCCTATTAATTTATACTAAACTTCCGATGACCGTACGTAACTGTACGGAGCATTTTGCATGAACTTTGCTTTAACGTTTCAGCGTTCCGCAGCGAAATGTCAGCGACAGCGCAAGTTAAACTTCGTGAACGCTACAAGGGCGGATTTTCATAAAGTTTTCGGTCAAATTTCAGTTAAATTTCATTGATACTCCGGCGCGCGTTTCGTCGTTGCAGTATCCTAATTAGGCGATAACTGCGATAGCGAAGGCTTGTCGTAAAGTTTGTCTAAAACTTCGTACACGCCGAAGTGCGCTGATTAACACGCTCGACACGTGGAAGTCGATAGCGCGGCAGATCGGAAGTCGATAGGAACTCCCCTCAAAAGGTAACAGAATATTGACCCATTGTCAATGGCAAACAATGACGTGCCGCGAAACGATGAAGCGGCCGCGCTTCGGGCATTGTTCGCGTGTATTAATTACGCGACGATGTTATTCCATTGTTAAGTGGAAATCGAGCAGTTTCCACTCGATTACGTTGCCAATTAAGCGGAGAAACGGAGAGCGCGAGGCGAGTGCTCCTTCAAAATGGAAAGGTGCTGGGTGATTAAATGTGACAAGTGCTTTTGCGTGTACAGCTGTGCATGCTGATATTTCGATACGTTAAAAGACAATGAATAACCCTTTGCGGGAGACGACTTTTTCGGTTGGGTAAGGTAGCAGGCCGAGGCGATTTTTGCAGATGTGTCGAGTGTCTTACAGGGTACAATAAAATGATCTTATATACAAATTTTCTTACAAAAACGTTATATTTTTATATTTTCTCTATTTTCCACCTTTCAAAAATATAACTTTGCAAAAATTACCGTCTTCCATGAATTTGGTATAATTCGTGATAGCATTGGGTTTTCTAATCACAGTATGAACACCATGCCGGAGTACTCGTTCAACACTACTTATTTCTGCATTGTAATCATTTGTCAACCGCGTGACGATCGTTTTATCTTTCCACGCCAAAATCATATTATTATTTGGACCGTTTATTTTGAAAGTGGTGTAAGTCCATTTTCTTTCGTTTCGAGAAAATTAAAGGTTAGCAATGTTTCTACTGATTTATCAATATGTAATTTGGTTATATAAATTTGTTTAAGGCAAATTTGACTAAACTAATGTATACCTACGGACTGCAAATGGACTTACACCACTTTCAAAATTAGACAGTTGCAAAAATCGTTCAATTTCAATTTTGAAAAATCAAATATTACCTAAAATATACTTCACATTAATTCAACGTTGTTTACAAATAATAAGATATATAATATACAATAATAAGATATAATATATAATAATAATATATAATATACAATAATAAGATATAAAATAGAAGTAGTATTTTTCATTTTAGACGTTAATTACATTGTTAAAATTACAAGGTATTGGTAGTATTTACTTATGCTCTGCATGTGGCAGTGTTTTGAAATATTCATGATGCACCGGAGGTACAAGTATAAGATAATAACTGCTTGATATCTTCATATTTTTCATAATATACGCAGAGAATATGTTCTTCAAACAAAGTAAAATTACTCGTTAATTAATAGACTTACGACTCATACAAATCAGTACTTTTTTATTCAAAATATCGGGCTCTATCAGATTTTAATGTAAAAACTACAGGATTCCTTTAAAAAAAATGAAGTTGACCTTGAAAAAAAATAATGCATCTAATAATGCAGCCCTCGGAATCACACAAATATAAAAAAAAAGTTTTTTTTCATACGATGCGTACTTTAGAAATAAAAAAGGTGAGCATATTACGTTGGACACACTGTATACTTATTGCTACCTGGCTAATCTAACCTAATCTAGCTTCTCGGCTATTTGCTGCTGCTACACTAGTCAAGCTCTCCTCTATTATTTTTTGCACTCTTGTTGCTGCCATACAATTCTGTACTGCTACGCGAGTCTACAGTGATTTATTTGTCACTTCTGATACTGCGCCTCTTGGGTCTTTAACCACGCTGTTATTGTACTTCCTCTAAACTTATGCTTGCACGCTTATCCTGCTATCTTACTTTTGCTATATTACTCCGCCTGCTATCCGGCTGCTTCGTTGTGCTGCTCCGCATAAGAGATTTTTTTAAAGTTTTTGCTCATATTACTCATGATTTAATCAAAGCAATATGTTCCAGCTGGTAATACCGCACGCAAATGAGGTAAGCTGGTGAGCAGGCTACTATCTGCACGAAAAAAAAGGTGGGTATACGAGTCTTTGCTTTTTCAAACAAAAGAGTGGAAAGTTTTAGGAAAGCGTCGAGTGCATTTATGTCAAAATTTGTAAAAATGTAAAACCGCAACTATTTCATACGAATTTTACAGATTCAAATTCTTCCAATCTCATCGGTAACGTTGAATCATTCCCGGAATCTAATTCGTGCGTGAAAAGTGTGACGCACATCTTCTTGTAATAGTAAATAATACTCGCGATGCATCGAGCATACTAAGTGCAGTCAGTTTCGACAATTGTTGCAATACACTTTGCGATTGCTTGTGGGTGGTCCTGAATTAAATGGAAACGCACAATGGTACTCATATGGACCACTAACTGAAATTAGCTTCAACGGTCAGCGCAATAGGTCGACGATATTGTCTAGAAAACTGTCGCCGCGTATATTTGATAACAAGGCATACAATGTGAAAACTGAATGTTATCATATGTGTATATATGACATTATTGGAAATAAAAAGACAATTTATTGCGTAAAAAACATATACTTTAACCCCTTCGGCCGGTGTGCACACTGTAATGTACATAATACTTTTTGTGCTGTATTTTAGTACGTACATTATATTTATGAATACGAATTTTATTTTTTTATACAAATATTTTCTCATGGTCTCCTTAATGTTATAAATTTTGCGTAAGGACCATATGTTCATTAAAATGTGCATTTAAAAATTATAAATAAATAAATAAATATTTCTGTACAAAAGTATATTGTTGCCTTCATTTACATGAATTAAGATAATTTTACTATGAAAAATAATTTTTTTTAACCAAAAAAAAAATCGGGTCTGAAGGGGTTAACATTTCCAGCGCAATGTGAATATTTAAGCTTTTATCGTTTACTTATACGTTATCAATGTGTCATATTTTCTAAATACACTTCAGGTATAAAAGTAATTTTCTCTTGCACGTTCAATAAAAGTAATCTTGAATTTCTACCTCGCAGTATCTTCCGGTTAAAACGTACTGTACAGTTGTTATGCTTTCCTTTGTGAAGCAAATTTCAAGATTTGCAATTTTCCGTTTAACCTATTTTTCCTGCCTGAAGTCGATATCCTTCCATAGCTTTAAATTTCACCTTCTCCAAGCATTTGCAATTAATGACACACCTGCTTCTCGGGTAAACGTTAAAGCTTAAAATTACCTCTCGCCTATCACAGGAGCTGTTTATTCACCCAATCGGTAAAACTGTGGCAAACAAAAAATATTATGAATATAAACTTATTCAAGATGTAAAAAGTTAAAAATCAATCAACTGCTTTGACACGAAAAGAAAAAAAAATGCAGTTGACCAGTTCGGCCTGTAAACTGCTCATGTGTCCCATCTCATAAAAGTGTCTATAGTAAAGTATACATTGATTGAGCGTTTAAGAATAGTGATTCAATGAAAGACGTATAACTTAAACGTGTAATGCTGCATTCATTATTTTTTAGCATATTAGGACAGAAAACTGTTGTAAGAACATGTTCAGCCTGCAATGAAACCGAAACAAAATTTTATTTATTAATAACACAACAATACATTTAATATTGCCAATTAATAGTGATTGACCACAGAAATCACAGTCAATGACTGTGTTATTTACAGTTATTGACCACCTTGTAAACTTGTGAGAAATGAGAAATATTTAAGCGGTTAGTTTTACTGTATTACCTTTAAATGTCATCGAATATAATTTTCGATGGTAGCACCACGCTGAAACGTATCAGCATGTTGAAATAAAAGCGCAAAAGGTTAGTTTAAAAAGCTTAGTTTTTCCTACTGACAGCTACGAGTGCAATATTTGGAATACATGCAGCTGTGTGTATTCACAAGATGATTGTAAACGCTCAGGTAACTTCTGTTCGAATCATAGGCTTCAGTATCTCAATCCGAAAAAGGTAAAGCAACGAATCTAGGAGTCTTTTTGTTTCATTAACGATGTTGGAAACGAGGTAGATTCAGGCATTCGCTGCTTAAGTTACTTTACGCTGATTAATCGTAAGTCACTATTGACGCTACTGCGTAACGAAGATGAAAAATTTACAAAGATCCACCCACGTGGAAATATAAGAACTGTTACCTAAAGTAAATAGCGCAGATCTTTTGCAATGGGGTTGTAGAGGGTTAAGACTGACAACTCACAAATCCTCTGACGACGCACAGAAGAACGGATTTCATGGAATACTACAACAATAAAAAACGCACAGCCCAAGTGGACAACGAATGCCTCGGACCTCTACGTATTGTTTCGTTCCGCTATCGATTGCGATGGAACGCAGATGTATATGACTGCGAAAACCAAAGCTTCCGACCGTTTCGTATGTGACGGAACATAAAGTAATTCCCAGACGCACAGCCAGCGGAGCTTCAAGCTTGTTTGTACGCATCGAGTCGAGCGAATTTATTGGATTGGCGACGGTTGGGATACGACGGACGGGAAATATCGAGTGAAGTCGAAAGTATCGTCGGTTGTTTACAGCGACGTCGCGCTTTATTACGACTCGTCGGCATCGCCAGTTTAACGAGTCCCGATGTATTGCGCGAGAATCCTGGCTCGTTGAAGCGAAACGGATGCGGCCAGAGCCATGATAAATAAGAATTCGCGGCTTTATGGCGTACTCCGAATTTATCCGCGCGGGACTTGCCACGAATTCGGGCATAAGTTATGTGGGCGATAAGAACCGCGTGCTTCGGGTACATCTGTTGTCGTAAAGCTCGAGATTTCGGGCTGCGCAGCGATTTCTGTCAATTTGTGGGGTCTTGCGGGGAGAGCGTTATAGGCGGCCGAGCGATTGTGCTAAATAACCCGGGACCCCGTTCGCATAGAAATGAAACAGAGGTCGGTGCGTACCAGAAATACTAGTGTGATCAAAAAGTAGTACGACTTTTCGATTTAACACGTTCAGCGCTATGTCACCCGTACTTGGGTGACGGGGATGCTTCCCTGGGTACCGCGCCACCTGATTACCAGCGTGCAAATTAACCCCGTCTTAGTTAAGAAATGATGTTATTCCCAATTGTTCCACACTTTCCATATTTTCCGAGACTTCCAAAAGAAAAACACGAAGCCTCAGCTCCCCAAACATGCAGGGCGTGAAACGATGGAAAATAATATAATTCCCCGAGCGTGCAGCGTTTATTTAAACTAAAATATCTCGCACCGTCCAACACAGGACGCGAAGGCGTGCGTCGATGGAAATATTTATTCGTGAAATTTCCGTCAGCGTAACGACTCCCACGTCCCAACAGATTCAACCTTCTCCCGCCTTCTCGCCCCTCTCGCGTTCTCCGGAATGCGCCAGAAACTGAGACTCCGGCGATAAACTTTATGACGAGGGATTTCGCAGTTTCCCGGTCCGCCTGCTTCTTAGCCCACGGGAGAAGCGGAAGTGGAAGGAGGAGCAGAAAGAAGAAGGGTAACGATTTCCGTCGGGCCAGCGAAAGAAACGATTCTACTCTCGTTACTCGTTTCATGATCTACTTATTTAGGACGTAAAAGTGACATTAAGGCCGTTCGCGAAATGGGACGGTTTAGACACTGACGCACATGGCGGTTAAATATGGCGCTGTACGGAAATATGTGTTTTATGCACAGGTGATGGCTTGAGGACCTTAACACGTTGACTGCCAAGCTCGTTTTGCCTGACTTGTCGTTCAGGCCATTTGATACTTCGACTAAAGGTTGATATATTATCACACAATATTTCATTACGTCGTCAATCGATAAGCAATTACGTTGTTTAGAGGAGTTATCACGTCGTACCGAATTATTAACTATATACCTAAACTGTCGTTTATTTCAGAGCATTCTATGATGTGAGTCTCCTTTTATTTTCACGCACAATACGACAATCCTACACATTCATACCGGTTGTCTTCTCCCAACTTCAATCGACTCAAGCCATCCTATCTTCAAGCGCCGCTATCTCTTTCAAATCATACTCAGACGCAAACTGAAAATGAGACTCATGCAAAGCGTACAATGGAGGGTGTTGCTGTGCAACAATATGTATTTTCCTGCAATGAGACGCTGTCAATAAATAATCCTCAATTTTTCAGCAGAAGAGAAATTCGCTAGCACGCATAAAGTAATCTCCTATTTTAATTTATTAGTGTAACTTTTCAAGTTTGACTGAAGTACATATGAACCAATTAGCTTAGCTTATTTGAATATGTCAACCCCTCTTTGTTTTTTAAAAGTTCTTACTCTACAGTACTTAACTAAAATTCTTTACCTATAAACTCTACAGTAACTGAGGTATTCGGTTCTATGAATACTTCTCTTCTGATCATAATGTAATATTATATTTTCTGCACTGTATCTGTTATATACTGTATCTGTATCTGTTATATATATTTCCGAGAATATATACGAACTCATTTATAAAAAAAAATTATTAAGAAACTACAATTATATAAAATATTGTTCGAAATTGGTAGGTGCGTAAATACTTTCTACATTAATTGTGCGTCCGAAAGAATCTGGAATTTCGAAGTTAATAGTGTAACTCGTTTGTATATTTGATATTACGAAGAAATGAAGGTAGGAAGTAAAAAGTATATTGAGATTTGGCGATTTCGTGAAGTTTGACACACGTTTGGATTGAAAGTATCAATACAAAAGTTTTGTAGATGTTTCAGTGATGGTCTTTGAAAATGACGTTCCCTAAAAATTTCGTCGAGATCCTCCTTCTTGTTTTTCCGATAGTCAAGGGCGATGAAATTCTTCAAAAAATCGTCGCAAACCGATTTATTTTACGACTCCTTGATATGTTTCGAATCTTCAGAAACTGGAATCCCCGTAGTTTGATGCTAGTACTTTCTAAACTGGGTAAGGCGAAAGATTCATGAGACGTGATTCGAATGTCAGGTGTTATTCCTCGCAAAAGGCGGAAAACTTCGTTTTAAGAACTCCATAGAGATCAAAGTGCTATTAAAATCCATTCATACCCAGGAAAGGTATCAACAAAATTTTCGCTGACGGCGAAACTCTTGCCCCGATTTTTACAAACTCAACGGCGTGTAGTAAAAATCAAATTCCGCAAAATTCGACTTATATGCAACGAACGTTTGTTAAAAGAAACTCTCGCGCGGAAAAAAAGTAAACGTATGTGGTTTCATACATTGTTATTGATTCAACGGTGCGTGATAAATATTAAAGTACTGTAAAATTCTATTTCCGGCCAAAAGAGTTTTTTAAAAAAATATACACCGGGAGAGAGTACATCCATGTATACCCACGCGTATTTCGTGATGCGCAGGTAAAACTCGTGTCCCGAATATTATTAGCTCACCAACGGACAGTAAACATCGAACTTTACGAAATTCTATTCACATACAAGAGGGTTCTTTATGAAAAGATGTTCAGAGGGGAGAAAACGCCGGCGCTGTTGAATGCAAATGACATGGATTACAAATAAAATTTCTGCTCTCATCATTGTCAGTTCAGTACCATACGGTACATATTAAACGTTTACAAAATTCTATCCGTAATTAAAAGGGTTTCTTGCAAACTTCGTAAAAGAGACAATAAAAAAAACTCTCGTTCCAACTTTTATTAACGTCCCAACACTGCACAAACAGTATCAAACGTCTGAAATACTCTACGTCTAAATTTTCTATGGAAAATCTATCAGAAGTTCCTTAAACCGATTAACTTCAGTTTTTGCGCATTCGTAAATACATAAAGAAATCATTGATTTCCGGTGTTCGTTTATCATGAAAGCCTCTTGGAACAGAGAAGGAAAGGGTCGAAACTGCACCTTCGCAGAACATTTCAAATGCTGTAACGTTCTAAAAAACGATAATGAAACCTGGTTCGGCCCAAAAAATCAGAAAAATGTAGAATTTTATATTAACGTATTTTTTCTAATGTAACTACGCTCCAGTATCATAATTTATGATTGCTTTTATTTCAACTTACTGCAAATGTTTACAATTAATATTTAAGTCTGGTTCAGAAAAAGATTAATAGACATTACGATTTCCTATGAAAGTATTTTTTTCCTGAATCCACATTTCAGTATCATTATAGATATAATGATATATGTGTATGTATATATATATATGTATATGTAGATATATGTAGTCTCTCTATGACTAAAAAGAATAATTATTTAATGAATTAATTAAGAAGAATAAATGAATTGATGTGAGTAAGTGCTATGTAATTTCCGTCGTACTTCTTCTCGAGGTAAATCTCAATTGAACTAAATTTCCGATCACCTTCTCGCTCCTTCATTCTGTTTTCATCTCTATGACAACGGATTTGTTCCAGATTCTTCTCATTACCACATATATTTATATATATATTTTTTAATATCTTTCGAAAGATTTGGCGAAGTTGCAACTTTCACTCCTCCCCATCTTCTTATACAAACTTTCATGACAGACGAATAAAATGGATATTGATGACTATCTTATGCGTCTTCGAATATATTATACAAAATTTCGCCTACACGGGTTTCAGACGATTTTGGCCGTTTTTGCATAGACTCCTTTCGTACGACACAGGTAAAACTCGTGTTCCGATTATTATTACCCCGACGGCGCGTAGTCGGCGGGAATCTTGGATGAACGATGCCTCAGCTCCGGGTAATTTGTCAGCTGTTTTCGCGAAATTTATTAAGGGGCCCGCCGATGCCGGCTAACGAGCACTTCGCCCCAGAGCGGACACGCTCCTGACGTGCTTCCTCTTGATTAATCTGGCAGCCACTCTCGCCATCCAAGAAAAAGCGTGTTTGATGTTTGCGCCGGTAATAAAATACACGGCGATCTCATGGAACGCCCCACGATAATGCACAATTAATCACGAGTACTTCGCTAGATCGATTGGTTGTGTCCGATTACGGCGTTGTGACTTGGACTTTTCTACGTTTCGTGACACAAACTATTGTCTCTTTTCATAATTGAACACAACGGCTCGATGTTGCCTAAACACTGTCTTTAACTTGTATTAAAGCGTCAGCTGTAGTGAAAGTTTTAATTTTGGCTTTATACCATAGTGGTATGCGTTCAAACGAAATACGGTAAAAGAAAGAAAAAAGTAAATCTGAAGCGATTTCCAATACGACATTTAGATCGACGAATTGTTTTGGCGCGTTCGAAGAAGTTCATGAAAGTTGGGAGTGACAATAAAATAAAATGTAGTCGGTACAAATAAAAATAAAATACAATATGTAAAGAGTATATGTAAGCATACTTTTTTCTTAGCAATTAAACGATATTATTTATGTTTGTACTGCATGGTGTATCATTTTTGAAACACTTCATTTTTAAACAAAAAGAAAAATGATATCTATATACTAACTTTTTAAATATTAACTTCAAAACTAAAAAATCATGCATTTTAGGATTAACGCCGAGCAGATTTCAAATAATGGTATCGTTAAATAATATGTTCATTGAACGCCGTGAAAGTTCAATTGAAAGTGAGAGTAGTGATGAAAACGTTGTGAGTTTTAGAAGAAAAAGCAGAGCGTAATTTGTGTATTTTTGATACTTTTATGTTCTATGTTCTCTATATATTATATATTCTATATATATATTCTCTATATATTATACTTCAGTGCTTGTTCCATTAAATTTATTTTCAAAATGCAACTGAAAATCATATTTAACTTGAACAAGAACACCGTCGCCCATATATGGGTGACGCGGCGCCGAACGTGTTAAAGTTCGCGACCATTCGGGTGCATATGTTAGGCACGGCTTGTTCCGAATTTCAACGTAGTGCAAGGGGTTAAGCCTATCACCGAAACCTCATCAGCTGGGAAAATCGCGAGTGCACCACTGTGCAGCCAACTGCCTTTCGCGACCTTTCATTCTCCACCCCTCGGTCATTCGTGGCTTTTTGCCCTCTCTTTCTCCGCCACCCTTTCCATCGCGCGGCGTGGAAAGCAACAATTTTCTGGTGTTCTCGCGCCCCTCTTCTCGTTTCCCTCCGCCACCGATACCATCTGGCGCGGTGCTTTTCATTTCATTTTGCGCCCGCAACTTTCCCTTGTTCCCCGCCTTGCGCTTAGTCGACGTCGGGCAACAAAAGGGCCAATCCGTCGGGCGCCCGCCTTGTTCGACGCCCGAGACGCGTATTGACGGACAAAGGATCTCCGACGCGCGTAAATTGATTATCGGAATACGGATTATCAGCGTCGTTTCGCGCAGCGTGCGAAGCCGACGTGCGAGCGTGTCGATTTCCGGGGAGGAGAGGGGACTACCGATGCTGGACGGAACGATGGACGCGGCGAATTGATTGGGTCTTTCCTGATGTCGCGCGCCAAACGGCAATGCGATTGTGCGGATTAGTAGCGACGGATTGATGGTAAAGCGGCGATGTTCGCGGAAATGCCGAGGGAAACACTGACGTCTTGGTACAATGGAGACGGATATGAATATTTAATTAAGAATAACTGTGATTCGTGGTGTCGTGCGCTGATCGGTAATGGGATGGTGTGTATTAGTAGCGACGGATTGATGGTAAAGCGGCGATGTTCGCGGAAATGCCGAGGGAAACACTGACGTCTTGGTACAATGGAGACGACTATGAATATTTAATTAAGAATAACTGTGATTCGTGGTGTCGCACGTTGATCGGTAATGGGATGGTGTGTATTAGTAGCGACGGATTAATGGTGAGCGAACTTTGGCGGTAGACTGCGATATCTTTCTACAACGAAGACGGAAAATAATTTTTTTTATAAAGCATTTTCGCGCCTTTGGTTACTTTGTCATATTGTGGACGTGCAGGAATGCAATTGTGCGAATTAATGTTAACGCAACAATATGGACAAAATTTCGTATACTGATCGTAACGTCTCAGTACCAAGAAAAGAATGAAAAGTTTGCAGCTACTTTGTGGAAATAGGTTCTATTCTAAAAGTCACAGATAAATAAACTATTTGATTATACAATTGAGCAGTGACGCATTAATACTAAAGTAATGATAGAGATGATATTATAATACGGAATAAAACATTACGATTCAATGGAAACAGATAAAATTATTTTGAAGAATTCATATCATGCTCAAACTCGAAATTCTACTATACAACCTGACAGTAGTAGATTATCATTCAACTGATTAAATTACTGGTGCACTCAGGTAATCTAATATCAGCCATAGCAGCCCATTTAAAAAAATGATAACGGAAACAATTACCGCCGAAACATTCTCATGCAAACATAATTCCAGTGGCTACTTTATTCCTATCGACGCCCATTTTCCACCAAACTAACATGCGGACGCTTAATGCTTAATTACTACCGACAGGCGTCGGTTTTTAAAAGCCTTTTTAACAAATCGCCCCAATGCGAGAATATTTATTCGTAAACAAAACGAAATAAATTTAAACATTTTCTGCCACGATGGTAGCGTCATAATTTCTTTAATCATGAATACAAGTGTGTAAGATAACCACATGCTTGGTCTAGTTACGGACTTACACCGGCGATGTTAATCATCTAAGTCATAAACTGGAGAAATGGCACATTATTCTTGCTTTCTTAGGCTGATATAGAAGAAATGTATTTTTATTATTACTGTACGTGCTCTGAGACTTTTAAACTTCTCCGTCAAAAATCCAAAATTTTGAAGTTTTCTGTAAATGTAATGTACGTTTGCGTATTATAAAGGAATATTGCGTAGTTGTGAAACTTTTGAATAGCTTACGTCGGTGATATTCACAAAAATTTGTGCAAAAATTCACTTCATTAGTATAGGATTGGACTTTATGCAGATGTATGATGATTATACAGATGTGAAACTTATGAATATACTTATGTTGGTAATATTCATAAATATTTGTGCAAATTTTCACTTCATTAGTATAGGATTGGACTTTATACAGATGTAACTTATGAATAGCTTATGTTGGTGATATTCATAAAAATTTGTGCAAATTTTTACTTCATTAGTATAGGATTAGATTTATGAACTACCTGAAAATACACAAAAAACCCGAACTGGTAACAAAACTCAAACAAACAATATAAATAAACACGAAGTTATAACGACTCAGATAAAAAATAAATTCTTCCACGAAACGCTGCTTCTAATTTCTCTTGATTCACTTTCCACACTGTTCATTCTTTTTAACAAATTGCCAATCACTCACAGATTCACGCACACATTCACAACTATCAATCAAAACTGACCACCTATGATACTGCGCCTTTCATTCGCGATCGTCGGTGAGCCTCATTCTTTCTCAACATTTACATTCAGACATTGACACAAACTCAAAATCACACTGCACAATAGAGATAGACAAACTAATAGATAAAAATGCTGAGTATATACAAGTTTATAGTGCTCAATAAAGCCTATTGGACATCAATGTGTATACATATAATGAATTAAGGGAGTATTCCAACGTGACGGGTCGAAAAAATCGATTTGTTTTGCGTTTTTTGATAGTTTATAGTCACAGAATTAATATCCCAGAATTAGTTTAGGCCATTTCATGGAAATTTGAAAGCTGAGATTCATGCGATAACCACATTCATACAGATTAAAAATCTCTTTCGATTTTCTGTCTCAGATGACCACGAGGGTCGGAATTGTCTACGCCAGCACAACAAAAATTATTTTGATGGGTGAAAAGCCACTCTTATAATTAAATACACAAATATCTTTAAACGATTAAAAAATGTTCCTTTATTGTCCTAGGCCATACCTTTCCAGGAAAAAAAAGTTTGCTCAGTTATATGCAACAGTTTCTGAGAAAAAAATGTTGAAAATTTCCATTTTTTTTGCATTCACATTGGAATATCCCCTTAATTCAAATGGTCAGCGAGTGAGTAATTAGAGTGAACCACTATATTGGCGCGTCGTAAGATAAGATGACATCCGCGAAAGTCACTATAGTGGTGCATCGTTCCTAAGAGGTTAATATTGCCACCATCTATACATTTTGTTAGGTTCACGAAATAAACGGCTTTCAAAAATGTATAATTCAGAGCGTAACAAAGTGGCCTGCGACCGCCTGCCTTTTTCGCTGATGGAGATTTATTGGCGGGATCGAGGGAGACAAGGATGAAAACGCGAGAGATGTTTGAGCGAACCTACGAAACGAAACTGGTATACCGCGTTCGATCAGAAAGAGGCGCTGTGAGCGGCACTGTAGCGGATGAAATCAATTTTCGCGTGATCAACCTCCTCGTGCGTGTAATTCGTTATCATTCGAATGAACGGTGCGTGCCGAGGCCTTTTGAACCGATCGCCATTAGCTTGCACGTAGAATCGGCGGTTCGCCACACATGCTCCCACGCGCGAGTGAACATCGAATTCTCAGTTGCGTCGATTTTAAGTCTTCGGAATGCAGGCCAAAACCGGCGGTGTGTGAATCTCAGTGTTTTCGATGCCAGTGACTTTATGCGTTTTGGTCTTTCAGCACGTTGACTGCCAAGCGTATTTTGCTATGTTAGAACCGCGACGCGATGAAATACTGCAGAGTATAATTAAATCGTGCAAAATGAAGCTACCGCAGAGTTGTTGGAAACCAAAGTATTGAAGCACCGTTCCAATATCAATTGCTTTTACAAGATTGCAAATAGGCTTCATTGCAAATTTTTTGTATTTTTACTCAAATCTTTTGCGCTGGTCACCGTGTATTTTGTCATGTTAGAACCGCGATGCGATGAAATACTGCAGAGTATGATTAAATCGTGCAAAATGAAGGTAACACAGAGTTGTTAGAAGCCAAAGTAGAAAGAAAAAGCATTTTTTCATACGATGTGTACTTTATAAATAAAACAGGTAAACATGTTACGTGAGACACCCTGTACGTATGTATATATATTTCTTAACTCATCCTATCAACCCACGTACACGTGCAAAATGTGCAAAGAAGTATCTGTCACATAAATAACGCATTAGCGATACTCCATCCCGTTCAACAACTGAACTCAACAAATTTCTTTATACCCTACCTTTACCTCTACTCCCCCTAACAACATAGCAGACACGTGCAAAAATGGCAAGGAAACGCTTGTCACGTAAAGAATGACGGAGCGACACTTCTTTCCTCACTTCGCATGACTACAAAGGCTCGCATTACGTCAAATCACCCAGGATCTCCGGACTGCCCCACGTCGGAGTATTTACCGCGTCAACTAAAACGTTGAAAAGCACCGAGAGAGCTTAGCGGTCTTTCTCCATTGACAAGTCCCTCGCCTTATCTCTCCCGGCAAATGTCTCCACGTTCTCCGGTAATCCGCGTGTCCAATTTAGATTCGATCCCGTTTCTTCCCGTTTCCACCCTCGTCGGATGTAAGAAAGCGCCGGAAAAAGCTCATCCGTCCGACAAAGGTCGAGAGTCGACCCGATCCAGAAGACAAAGCCTTTTTAACGTCGTCCCGCTCATTAACGCGACTTCAAGGAAAGCGTTAATGTTCGATCGAAAACGTGCGGCTCATGAATCTGCCTTCCGTCTACTTTTCTTGTCGCTTGTCTCTGCTGAATGTTTTAATTGGGCAATGATGGGGCCGAGAGTAGCTAGAAGGAAGGGTGGGGGGCATGCTTTTTATGCATGAAAATTGTCATTTGTGGCTTTTATGGAGGAAGTTTAGATGTTTCGAGACCCTCGGTTTTCGGCTTGAGGAGTCCGGGGACTTTGAATTATGTGGGAGAGGACTGTGTATTTATGAGATGGTCGGGGTGGTTATTTTTGCATGATTTTTTTTTATTTGGGCTGATATAAAAATAAACGGCAATCAGTAAGAATTACTTTTAAATAATACTGATAATTTCATGATTATACAGTATTGTTAGATATAATTACGTTTTGTACATTTTTGAAAAGGGGACCTGAGAGTCATGGAAAATGTGCAAATACAAATTTTTTTATCAGAAATATGCCAACTTCTTCTTTATAACAAAATAAGGTTGAAAGGACCTTAAATGATGCTATCAATATTACACATAATAATATATATTTCTCCACAAATTCCGAATATAAAGTTACAATGTGGTAACCGACAGAATATATCGTTGATCCAAACGCTGTTTTGTTCTAAATTTTACGTCAATGTATTTGATACACAATTCTCTCAATGCCACTACCAATAATCTATAAATCTCTTCTGCTTCAATAGTCTGGCAGTGTAATAATCAAGGCACTTGTCCTCATTCACTTATATGTATACCTGCACGTAGTATTTCCTTTTTATTTAATGCAATTACTTTTCTCTCTTCTCTGTGATCAGTTCATAAGTACACAGTATTCTTAGATATAATAACAATTTTGTACATTCTTGAACAGGGGACCTGAGAAATCTGGAAAATCTTAATTGTTTAGATCAAAGTTGTAAATACAAACTTTTTATCAGAAATATGCCAATTCCCCATTTAAAACAAAATATACTTGAAACAACTTTAAAGGACGCTATCAACATTATACATAAAATTATACTATATAACGCTGTTTTGTTCTAAATTTTACGTTAATGCATTTGATACACAGTTCTCTCAATACTCGATAATCTATAAATCTCTTCTGCTTCAATAGTCTGGCAGTGTAATAATCAAGACACTTGTTTTCATGCGCCTATATACCTGTACTTGCTATTTCCTTTTATTTCATGCAATTACTTTTCTCTCTTCTCTACCGTTCTCCACTCTACTCCGCTCTTATCATTCACTCTTCTGCACTCTTATTTACTGCCCCTCCTTCTCAACTCTTCTCTACTCTCGTCTATTCCTTACAATCCTCTACTCCTTTCAACTCTTTTTTACTTTACCCTAACTTTTCTCTATATTTCGCTATTCTCTCTCTCTCTCTCTCTCTCTCTCTCTCTAGCTATAGTGTCGATATTGCCGCGCAGGCCGACGCGCCTTTTAAAGAGCGCTTCGATATTGGATTGCCGGGCAAATTGAATTTCGTCGAGTCTATAGACTCGCGCGAGTCTTTCGACGTATCGCAACGAGGCTGATAATTATTTCGCACCTCCGTCCGGTACAGCACATAACACTGATTTCGGTCAGTTTGCGCCAGCCGGACCGTGAAGCCGGGGTATACTGGATTTAATTAAATAGTCGAACGACTGAGGAAAGGTTCTGCTGCGGGCGTTCGGAGTCCTTTTGTCCTACACGACTGTTAACTTTGTAATCCTACGGGTCTATAGACCCGGTCAAGCGTAGGATTCCCGTTTTCCGAATTTGCACCGCCGGACGTCTGGGTTATTTATGGGTTTGCTGTCGAAGTCGAAAGTGGATCGGTTTCGACGATAGTAGTTCTATTTGAGGCGTTAAAAGGTTCCGTATGGGGAGCGGAGAATTTTCGGTAGTTTTTTCACCGGTGATTAACTGTAGAAATTGGGATGCTTGGATTTTGAACATTCAGACTCGCAGAATTTGCATCATGAGTCATGTTATGGGAGGTCTTGTTAGCGAAACTGAAAGCGGATCCGGCGATAGTAATTTTGCTAAATGTCAACAACGGCTTGCTTATAGAGTAGACGAAAATATAAAACCGGGTTTATCACTTTTTTCCACATATTTTGTCATTACATTTTTATAAACTTTACCCGAGTCTTCGAATTTTCGTAATGAAAACATTAATCCGTACCCATAGAGCGTTAATGTTACGCGTTGCATAAAATCGCAAAACAGGAAATTTCGAAGAATGTTCATATAACACGAACTATAATCTATATTATTATATAATTTTTATTATAATAATAATTGGCATTGTTCGAGTCGTATGAAAATGCAATATAGAAAACAAACTTGACATGAAAATAATCAAAAGGAAACAGTTACAAAACAGATCAAATCTGTAGCTATGCTTGACCTAAGTACAGAGACCGTTTATTTTGAAAGTGGTATAAGTCCACTTAAAAAAAAATGAGATATCACATAATTTCAGACTAATGTAGTATAAATTTTTTATGTAGGACCAATTAATATTTAATATCTTAAAAAATGTTAATGCTTTGTTAAATTTAAAAGTGGCCAATAAAAGACATTCTGCAGATTATGTTAAGTTTAACAATATAAAAATATAATTAACGTTCAAAATAAAAAATACTCCTATTTAATTTCCTGTTCTTATTTATAAACAAAATTGGATTAATATAAATTATATTTTACGTGGCATTTAATTTTTAATCATTTAAATTAAATAATTTTTACAATTGACTGATTATGAAAATGATGTAAGTCCATTCACAACCCGTAAATACATATAATTTTATTTAATTTCGCCGAAAAGGAACTTACATAATAAATTTACATAACGTTAAATAAATACAAACATTGTCAGACGTGACATAATTAATTTATACTTTTGCGTTGACTATTATGCTAATCTTCAATTTTCTCGAAACAACAAAAAATTGATTTGCACTACTTTCAGAATAAACCGTTATAAACTCCCACATTTTCTCATATTACGCAGTGTACAAGTATTGCGTCCTAC
>JAWWQZ010000030.1:1612500-1627341 GCA_033815515.1 Cryptocheilus praepositus | reverse complement strand
CACACACACACACACACACACACACACACACACACACACACACACACACACACACACACACACACACACACACACACACACACACACACACACACACACACACACACACACACACACACACACACACACACACACACACACACACACACACACACACACACACACACACACACACACACACACACACACACACACACACACACACACACACACACACACACACACACACACACACACACACACACACACACACACACACACACACACACACACACACACACACACACACACACACACACACACACACACACACACACACACACACACACACACACACACACACACACACACACACACACACACACACACACACACACACACACACACACACACACACACACACACACACACACACACACACACACACACACACACACACACACACACACACACACACACACACACACACACACACACACACACACACACACACACACACACACACACACACACACACACACACACACACACACACACACACACACACACACACACACACACACACACACACACACACACACACACACACACACACACACACACACACACACACACACACACACACACACACACACACACACACACACACACACACACACACACACACACACACACACACACACACACACACACACACACACACACACACACACACACACACACACACACACACACACACACACACACACACACACACACACACACACACACACACACACACACACACACACACACACACACACACACACACACACACACACACACACACACACACACACACACACACACACACACACACACACACACACACACACACACACACACACACACACACACACACACACACACACACACACACACACACACACACACACACACACACACACACACACACACACACACACACACACACACACACACACACACACACACACACACACACACACACACACACACACACACACACACACACACACACACACACACACACACACACACACACACACACACACACACACACACACACACACACACACACACACACACACACACACACACACACACACACACACACACACACACACACACACACACACACACACACACACACACACACACACACACACACACACACACACACACACACACACACACACACACACACACACACACACACACACACACACACACACACACACACACACACACACACACACACACACACACACACACACACACACACACACACACACACACACACACACACACACACACACACACACACACACACACACACACACACACACACACACACACACACACACACACACACACACACACACACACACACACACACACACACACACACACACACACACACACACACACACACACACACACACACACACACACACACACACACACACACACACACACACACACACACACACACACACACACACACACACACACACACACACACACACACACACACACACACACACACACACACACACACACACACACACACACACACACACACACACACACACACACACACACACACACACACACACACACACACACACACACACACACACACACACACACACACACACACACACACACACACACACACACACACACACACACACACACACACACACACACACACACACACACACACACACACACACACACACACACACACACACACACACACACACACACACACACACACACACACACACACACACACACACACACACACACACACACACACACACACACACACACACACACACACACACACACACACACACACACACACACACACACACACACACACACACACACACACACACACACACACACACACACACACACACACACACACACACACACACACACACACACACACACACACACACACACACACACACACACACACACACACACACACACACACACACACACACACACACACACACACACACACACACACACACACACACACACACACACACACACACACACACACACACACACACACACACACACACACACACACACACACACACACACACACACACACACACACACACACACACACACACACACACACACACACACACACACACACACACACACACACACACACACACACACACACACACACACACACACACACACACACACACACACACACACACACACACACACACACACACACACACACACACACACACACACACACACACACACACACACACACACACACACACACACACACACACACACACACACACACACACACACACACACACACACACACACACACACACACACACACACACACACACACACACACACACACACACACACACACACACACACACACACACACACACACACACACACACACACACACACACACACACACACACACACACACACACACACACACACACACACACACACACACACACACACACACACACACACACACACACACACACACACACACACACACACACACACACACACACACACACACACACACACACACACACACACACACACACACACACACACACACACACACACACACACACACACACACACACACACACACACACACACACACACACACACACACACACACACACACACACACACACACACACACACACACACACACACACACACACACACACACACACACACACACACACACACACACACACACACACACACACACACACACACACACACACACACACACACACACACACACACACACACACACACACACACACACACACACACACACACACACACACACACACACACACACACACACACACACACACACACACACACACACACACACACACACACACACACACACACACACACACACACACACACACACACACACACACACACACACACACACACACACACACACCACACACACACACACACACACACACACACACACACACACACACACACACACACACACACACACACACACACACACACACACACACACACACACACACACACACACACACACACACACACACACACACACACACACACACACACACACACACACACACACACACACACACACACACACACACACACACACACACACACACACACACACACACACACACACACACACACACACACACACACACACACACACACACACACACACACACACACACACACACACACACACACACACACACACACACACACACACACACACACACACACACACACACACACACACACACACACACACACACACACACACACACACACACACACACACACACACACACACACACACACACACACACACACACACACACACACACACACACACACACACACACACACACACACACACACACACACACACACACACACACACACACACACACACACACACACACACACACACACACACACACACACACACACACACACACACACACACACACACACACACACACACACACACACACACACACACACACACACACACACACACACACACACACACACACACACACACACACACACACACACACACACACACACACACACACACACACACACACACACACACACACACACACACACACACACACACACACACACACACACACACACACACACACACACACACACACACACACACACACACACACACACACACACACACACACACACACACACACACACACACACACACACACACACACACACACACACACACACACACACACACACACACACACACACACACACACACACACACACACACACACACACACACACACACACACACACACACACACACACACACACACACACACACACACACACACACACACACACACACACACACACACACACACACACACACACACACACACACACACACACACACACACACACACACACACACACACACACACACACACACACACACACACACACACACACACACACACACACACACACACACACACACACACACACACACACACACACACACACACACACACACACACACACACACACACACACACACACACACACACACACACACACACACACACACACACACACACACACACACACACACACACACACACACACACACACACACACACACACACACACACACACACACACACACACACACACACACACACACACACACACACACACACACACACACACACACACACACACACACACACACACACACACACACACACACACACACACACACACACACACACACACACACACACACACACACACACACACACACACACACACACACACACACACACACACACACACACACACACACACACACACACACACACACACACACACACACACACACACACACACACACACACACACACACACACACACACACACACACACACACACACACACACACACACACACACACACACACACACACACACACACACACACACACACACACACACACACACACACACACACACACACACACACACACACACACACACACACACACACACACACACACACACACACACACACACACACACACACACACACACACACACACACACACACACACACACACACACACACACACACACACACACACACACACACACACACACACACACACACACACACACACACACACACACACACACACACACACACACACACACACACACACACACACACACACACACACACACACACACACACACACACACACACACACACACACACACACACACACACACACACACACACACACACACACACACACACACACACACACACACACACACACACACACACACACACACACACACACACACACACACACACACACACACACACACACACACACACACACACACACACACACACACACACACACACACACACACACACACACACACACACACACACACACACACACACACACACACACACACACACACACACACACACACACACACACACACACACACACACACACACACACACACACACACACACACACACACACACACACACACACACACACACACACACACACACACACACACACACACACACACACACACACACACACACACACACACACACACACACACACACACACACACACACACACACACACACACACACACACACACACACACACACACACACACACACACACACACACACACACACACACACACACACACACACACACACACACACACACACACCACACACACACACACACACACACACACACACACACACACACACACACACACACACACACACACACACACACACACACACACACACACACACACACACACACACACACACACACACACACACACACACACACACACACACACACACACACACACACACACACACACACACACACACACACACACACACACACACACACACACACACACACACACACACACACACACACACACACACACACACACACACACACACACACACACACACACACACACACACACACACACACACACACACACACACACACACACACACACACACACACACACACACACACACACACACACACACACACACACACACACACACACACACACACACACACACACACACACACACACACACACACACACACACACACACACACACACACACACACACACACACACACACACACACACACACACACACACACACACACACACACACACACACACACACACACACACACACACACACACACACACACACACACACACACACACACACACACACACACACACACACACACACACACACACACACACACACACACACACACACACACACACACACACACACACACACACACACACACACACACACACACACACACACACACACACACACACACACACACACACACACACACACACACACACACACACACACACACACACACACACACACACACACACACACACACACACACACACACACACACACACACACACACACACACACACACACACACACACACACACACACACACACACACACACACACACACACACACACACACACACACACACACACACACACACACACACACACACACACACACACACACACACACACACACACACACACACACACACACACACACACACACACACACACACACACACACACACACACACACACACACACACACACACACACACACACACACACACACACACACACACACACACACACACACACACACACACACACACACACACACACACACACACACACACACACACACACACACACACACACACACACACACACACACACACACACACACACACACACACACACACACACACACACACACACACACACACACACACACACACACACACACACACACACACACACACACACACACACACACACACACACACACACACACACACACACACACACACACACACACACACACACACACACACACACACACACACACACACACACACACACACACACACACACACACACACACACACACACACACACACACACACACACACACACACACACACACACACACACACACACACACACACACACACACACACACACACACACACACACACACACACACACACACACACACACACACACACACACACACACACACACACACACACACACACACACACACACACACACACACACACACACACACACACACACACACACACACACACACACACACACACACACACACACACACACACACACACACACACACACACACACACACACACACACACACACACACACACACACACACACACACACACACACACACACACACACACACACACACACACACACACACACACACACACACACACACACACACACACACACACACACACACACACACACACACACACACACACACACACACACACACACACACACACACACACACACACACACACACACACACACACACACACACACACACACACACACACACACACACACACACACACACACACACACACACACACACACACACACACACACACACACACACACACACACACACACACACACACACACACACACACACACACACACACACACACACACACACACACACACACACACACACACACACACACACACACACACACACACACACACACACACACACACACACACACACACACACACACACACACACACACACACACACACACACACACACACACACACACACACACACACACACACACACACACACACACACACACACACACACACACACACACACACACACACACACACACACACACACACACACACACACACACACACACACACACACACACACACACACACACACACACACACACACACACACACACACACACACACACACACACACACACACACACACACACACACACACACACACACACACACACACACACACACACACACACACACACACACACACACACACACACACACACACACACACACACACACACACACACACACACACACACACACACACACACACACACACACACACACACACACACACACACACACACACACACACACACACACACACACACACACACACACACACACACACACACACACACACACACACACACACACACACACACACACACACACACACACACACACACACACACACACACACACACACACACACACACACACACACACACACACACACACACACACACACACACACACACACACACACACACACACACACACACACACACACACACACACACACACACACACACACACACACACACACACACACACACACACACACACACACACACACACACACACACACACACACACACACACACACACACACACACACACACACACACACACACACACACACACACACACACACACACACACACACACACACACACACACACACACACACACACACACACACACACACACACACACACACACACACACACACACACACACACACACACACACACACACACACACACACACACACACACACACACACACACACACACACACACACACACACACACACACACACACACACACACACACACACACACACACACACACACACACACACACACACACACACACACACACACACACACACACACACACACACACACACACACACACACACACACACACACACACACACACACACACACACACACACACACACACACACACACACACACACACACACACACACACACACACACACACACACACACACACACACACACACACACACACACACACACACACACACACACACACACACACACACACACACACACACACACACACACACACACACACACACACACACACACACACACACACACACACACACACACACACACACACACACACACACACACACACACACACACACACACACACACACACACACACACACACACACACACACACACACACACACACACACACACACACACACACACACACACACACACACACACACACACACACACACACACACACACACACACACACACACACACACACACACACACACACACACACACACACACACACACACACACACACACACACACACACACACACACACACACACACACACACACACACACACACACACACACACACACACACACACACACACACACACACACACACACACACACACACACACACACACACACACACACACACACACACACACACACACACACACACACACACACACACACACACACACACACACACACACACACACACACACACACACACACACACACACACACACACACACACACACACACACACACACACACACACACACACACACACACACACACACACACACACACACACACACACACACACACACACACACACACACACACACACACACACACACACACACACACACACACACACACACACACACACACACACACACACACACACACACACACACACACACACACACACACACACACACACACACACACACACACACACACACACACACACACACACACACACACACACACACACACACACACACACACACACACACACACACACACACACACACACACACACACCACACACACACACACACACACACACACACACACACACACACACACACACACACACACACACACACACACACACACACACACACACACACACACACACACACACACACACACACACACACACACACACACACACACACACACACACACACACACACACACACACACACACACACACACACACACACACACACACACACACACACACACACACACACACACACACACACACACACACACACACACACACACACACACACACACACACACACACACACACACACACACACACACACACACACACACACACACACACACACACACACACACACACACACACACACACACACACACACACACACACACACACACACACACACACACACACACACACACACACACACACACACACACACACACACACACACACACACACACACACACACACACACACACACACACACACACACACACACACACACACACACACACACACACACACACACACACACACACACACACACACACACACACACACACACACACACACACACACACACACACACACACACACACACACACACACACACACACACACACACACACACACACACACACACACACACACACACACACACACACACACACACACACACACACACACACACACACACACACACACACACACACACACACACACACACACACACACACACACACACACACACACACACACACACACACACACACACACACACACACACACACACACACACACACACACACACACACACACACACACACACACACACACACACACACACACACACACACACACACACACACACACACACACACACACACACACACACACACACACACACACACACACACACACACACACACACACACACACACACACACACACACACACACACACACACACACACACACACACACACACACACACACACACACACACACACACACACACACACACACACACACACACACACACACACACACACACACACACACACACACACACACACACACACACACACACACACACACACACACACACACACACACACACACACACACACACACACACACACACACACACACACACACACACACACACACACACACACACACACACACACACACACACACACACACACACACACACACACACACACACACACACACACACACACACACACACACACACACACACACACACACACACACACACACACACACACACACACACACACACACACACACACACACACACACACACACACACACACACACACACACACACACACACACACACACACACACACACACACACACACACACACACACACACACACACACACACACACACACACACACACACACACACACACACACACACACACACACACACACACACACACACACACACACACACACACACACACACACACACACACACACACACACACACACACACACACACACACACACACACACACACACACACACACACACACACACACACACACACACACACACACACACACACACAACACACACACACACACACACACACACACACACACACACACACACACACACACACACACACACACACACACACACACACACACACACACACACACACACACACACACACACACACACACACACACACACACACACACACACACACACACACACACACACACACACACACACACACACACACACACACACACACACACACACACACACACACACACACACACACACACACACACACACACACACACACACACACACACACACACACACACACACACACACACACACACACACACACACACACACACACACACACACACACACACACACACACACACACACACACACACACACACACACACACACACACACACACACACACACACACACACACACACACACACACACACACACACACACACACACACACACACACACACACACACACACACACACACACACACACACACACACACACACACACACACACACACACACACACACACACACACACACACACACACACACACACACACACACACACACACACACACACACACACACACACACACACACACACACACACACACACACACACACACACACACACACACACACACACACACACACACACACACACACACACACACACACACACACACACACACACACACACACACACACACACACACACACACACACACACACACACACACACACACACACACACACACACACACACACACACACACACACACACACACACACACACACACACACACACACACACACACACACACACACACACACACACACACACACACACACACACACACACACACACACACACACACACACACACACACACACACACACACACACACACACACACACACACACACACACACACACACACACACACACACACACACACACACACACACACACACACACACACACACACACACACACACACACACACACACACACACACACACACACACACACACACACACACACACACACACACACACACACACACACACACACACACACACACACACACACACACACACACACACACACACACACACACACACACACACACACACACACACACACACACACACACACACACACACACACACACACACACACACACACACACACACACACACACACACACACACACACACACACACACACACACACACACACACACACACACACACACACACACACACACACACACACACACACACACACACACACACACACACACACACACACACACACACACACACACACACACACACACACACACACACACACACACACACACACACACACACACACACACACACACACACACACACACACACACACACACACACACACACACACACACACACACACACACACACACACACACACACACACACACACACACACACACACACACACACACACACACACACACACACACACACACACACACACACACACACACACACACACACACACACACACACACACACACACACACACACACACACACCACACACACACACACACACACACACACACACACACACACACACACACACACACACACACACACACACACACACACACACACACACACACACACACACACACACACACACACACACACACACACACACACACACACACACACACACACACACACACACACACACACACACACACACACACACACACACACACACACACACACACACACACACACACACACACACACACACACACACACACACACACACACACACACACACACACACACACACACACACACACACACACACACACACACACACACACACACACACACACACACACACACACACACACACACACACACACACACACACACACACACACACACACACACACACACACACACACACACACACACACACACACACACACACACACACACACACACACACACACACACACACACACACACACACACACACACACACACACACACACACACACACACACACACACACACACACACACACACACACACACACACACACACACACACACACACACACACACACACACACACACACACACACACACACACACACACACACACACACACACACACACACACACACACACACACACACACACACACACACACACACACACACACACACACACACACACACACACACACACACACACACACACACACACACACACACACACACACACACACACACACACACACACACACACACACACACACACACACACACACACACACACACACACACACACACACACACACACACACACACACACACACACACACACACACACACACACACACACACACACACACACACACACACACACACACACACACACACACACACACACACACACACACACACACACACACACACACACACACACACACACACACACACACACACACACACACACACACACACACACACACACACACACACACACACACACACACACACACACACACACACACACACACACACACACACACACACACACACACACACACACACACACACACACACACACACACACACACACACACACACACACACACACACACACACACACACACACACACACACACACACACACACACACACACACACACACACACACACACACACACACACACACACACACACACACACACACACACACACACACACACACACACACACACACACACACACACACACACACACACACACACACACACACACACACACACACACACACACACACACACACACACACACACACACACACACACACACACACACACACACACACACACACACACACACACACACACACACACACACACACACACACACACACACACACACACACACACACACACACACACACACACACACACACACACACACACACACACACACACACACACACACACACACACACACACACACACACACACACACACACACACACACACACACACACACACACACACACACACACACACACACACACACACACACACACACACACACACACACACACACACACACACACACACACACACACACACACACACACACACACACACACACACACACACACACACACACACACACACACACACACACACACACACACACACACACACACACACACACACACACACACACACACACACACACACACACACACACACACACACACACACACACACACACACACACACACACACACACACACACACACACACACACACACACACACACACACACACACACACACACACACACACACACACACACACACACACACACACACACACACACACACACACACACACACACACACACACACACACACACACACACACACACACACACACACACACACACACACACACACACACACACACACACACACACACACACACACACACACACACACACACACACACACACACACACACACACACACACACACACACACACACACACACACACACACACACACACACACACACACACACACACACACACACACACACACACACACACACACACACACACACACACACACACACACACACACACACACACACACACACACACACACACACACACACACACACACACACACACACACACACACACACACACACACACACACACACACACACACACACACACACACACACACACACACACACACACACACACACACACACACACACACACACACACACACACACACACACACACACACACACACACACACACACACACACACACACACACACACACACACACACACACACACACACACACACACACACACACACACACACACA
>JAWWQZ010000030.1:1407500-1607500 GCA_033815515.1 Cryptocheilus praepositus | reverse complement strand
CACACACACACACACACACACACACACACACACACACACACACACACACACACACACACACACACACACACACACACACACACACACACACACACACACACACACACACACACACACACACACACACACACACACACACACACACACACACACACACACACACACACACACACACACACACACACACACACACACACACACACACACACACACACACACACACACACACACACACACACACACACACACACACACACACACACACACACACACACACACACACACACACACACACACACACACACACACACACACACACACACACACACACACACACACACACACACACACACACACACACACACACACACACACACACACACACACACACACACACACACACACACACACACACACACACACACACACACACACACACACACACACACACACACACACACACACACACACACACACACACACACACACACACACACACACACACACACACACACACACACACACACACACACACACACACACACACACACACACACACACACACACACACACACACACACACACACACACACACACACACACACACACACACACACACACACACACACACACACACACACACACACACACACACACACACACACACACACACACACACACACACACACACACACACACACACACACACACACACACACACACACACACACACACACACACACACACACACACACACACACACACACACACACACACACACACACACACACACACACACACACACACACACACACACACACACACACACACACACACACACACACACACACACACACACACACACACACACACACACACACACACACACACACACACACACACACACACACACACACACACACACACACACACACACACACACACACACACACACACACACACACACACACACACACACACACACACACACACACACACACACACACACACACACACACACACACACACACACACACACACACACACACACACACACACACACACACACACCACACACACACACACACACACACACACACACACACACACACACACACACACACACACACACACACACACACACACACACACACACACACACACACACACACACACACACACACACACACACACACACACACACACACACACACACACACACACACACACACACACACACACACACACACACACACACACACACACACACACACACACACACACACACACACACACACACACACACACACACACACACACACACACACACACACACACACACACACACACACACACACACACACACACACACACACACACACACACACACACACACACACACACACACACACACACACACACACACACACACACACACACACACACACACACACACACACACACACACACACACACACACACACACACACACACACACACACACACACACACACACACACACACACACACACACACACACACACACACACACACACACACACACACACACACACACACACACACACACACACACACACACACACACACACACACACACACACACACACACACACACACACACACACACACACACACACACACACACACACACACACACACACACACACACACACACACACACACACACACACACACACACACACACACACACACACACACACACACACACACACACACACACACACACACACACACACACACACACACACACACACACACACACACACACACACACACACACACACACACACACACACACACACACACACACACACACACACACACACACACACACACACACACACACACACACACACACACACACACACACACACACACACACACACACACACACACACACACACACACACACACACACACACACACACACACACACACACACACACACACACACACACACACACACACACACACACACACACACACACACACACACACACACACACACACACACACACACACACACACACACACACACACACACACACACACACACACACACACACACACACACACACACACACACACACACACACACACACACACACACACACACACACACACACACACACACACACACACACACACACACACACACACACACACACACACACACACACACACACACACACACACACACACACACACACACACACACACACACACACACACACACACACACACACACACACACACACACACACACACCACACACACACACACACACACACACACACACACACACACACACACACACACACACACACACACACACACACACACACACACACACACACACACACACACACACACACACACACACACACACACACACACACACACACACACACACACACACACACACACACACACACACACACACACACACACACACACACACACACACACACACACACACACACACACACACACACACACACACACACACACACACACACACACACACACACACACACACACACACACACACACACACACACACACACACACACACACACACACACACACACACACACACACACACACACACACACACACACACACACACACACACACACACACACACACACACACACACACACACACACACACACACACACACACACACACACACACACACACACACACACACACACACACACACACACACACACACACACACACACACACACACACACACACACACACACACACACACACACACACACACACACACACACACACACACACACACACACACACACACACACACACACACACACACACACACACACACACACACACACACACACACACACACACACACACACACACACACACACACACACACACACACACACACACACACACACACACACACACACACACACACACACACACACACACACACACACACACACACACACACACACACACACACACACACACACACACACACACACACACACACACACACACACACACACACACACACACACACACACACACACACACACACACACACACACACACACACACACACACACACACACACACACACACACACACACACACACACACACACACACACACACACACACACACACACACACACACACACACACACACACACACACACACACACACACACACACACACACACACACACACACACACACACACACACACACACACACACACACACACACACACACACACACACACACACACACACACACACACACACACACACACACACACACACACACACACACACACACACACACACACACACACACACACACACACACACACACACACACACACACACACACACACACACACACACACACACACACACACACACACACACACACACACACACACACACACACACACACACACACACACACACACACACACACACACACACACACACACACACACACACACACACACACACACACACACACACACACACACACACACACACACACACACACACACACACACACACACACACACACACACACACACACACACACACACACACACACACACACACACACACACACACACACACACACACACACACACACACACACACACACACACACACACACACACACACACACACACACACACACACACACACACACACACACACACACACACACACACACACACACACACACACACACACACACACACACACACACACACACACACACACACACACACACACACACACACACACACACACACACACACACACACACACACACACACACACACCACACACACACACACACACACACACACACACACACACACACACACACACACACACACACACACACACACACACACACACACACACACACACACACACACACACACACACACACACACACACACACACACACACACACACACACACACACACACACACACACACACACACACACACACACACACACACACACACACACACACACACACACACACACACACACACACACACACACACACACACACACACACACACACACACACACACACACACACACACACACACACACACACACACACACACACACACACACACACACACACACACACACACACACACACACACACACACACACACACACACACACACACACACACACACACACACACACACACACACACACACACACACACACACACACACACACACACACACACACACACACACACACACACACACACACACACACACACACACACACACACACACACACACACACACACACACACACACACACACACACACACACACACACACACACACACACACACACACACACACACACACACACACACACACACACACACACACACACACACACACACACACACACACACACACACACACACACACACACACACACACACACACACACACACACACACACACACACACACACACACACACACACACACACACACACACACACACACACACACACACACACACACACACACACACACACACACACACACACACACACACACACACACACACACACACACACACAACACACACACACACACACACACACACACACACACACACACACACACACACACACACACACACACACACACACACACACACACACACACACACACACACACACACACACACACACACACACACACACACACACACACACACACACACACACACACACACACACACACACACACACACACACACACACACACACACACACACACACACACACACACACACACACACACACACACACACACACACACACACACACACACACACACACACACACACACACACACACACACACACACACACACACACACACACACACACACACACACACACACACACACACACACACACACACACACACACACACACACACACACACACACACACACACACACACACACACACACACACACCACACACACACACACACACACACACACACACACACACACACACACACACACACACACACACACACACACACACACACACACACACACACACACACACACACACACACACACACACACACACACACACACACACACACACACACACACACACACACACACACACACACACACACACACACACACACACACACACACACACACACACACACACACACACACACACACACACACACACACACACACACACACACACACACACACACACACACACACACACACACACACACACACACACACACACACACACACACACACACACACACACACACACACACACACACACACACACACACACACACACACACACACACACACACACACACACACACACACACACACACACACACACACACACACACACACACACACACACACACACACACACACACACACACACACACACACACACACACACACACACACACACACACACACACACACACACACACACACACACACACACACACACACACACACACACACACACACACACACACACACACACACACACACACACACACACACACACACACACACACACACACACACACACACACACACACACACACACACACACACACACACACACACACACACACACACACACACACACACACACACACACACACACACACACACACACACACACACACACACACACACACACACACACACACACACCACACACACACACACACACACACACACACACACACACACACACACACACACACACACACACACACACACACACACACACACACACACACACACACACACACACACACACACACACACACACACACACACACACACACACACACACACACACACACACACACACACACACACACACACACACACACACACACACACACACACACACACACACACACACACACACACACACACACACACACACACACACACACACACACACACACACACACACACACACACACACACACACACACACACACACACACACACACACACACACACACACACACACACACACACACACACACACACACACACACACACACACACACACACACACACACACACACACACACACACACACACACACACACACACACACACACACACACACACACACACACACACACACACACACACACACACACACACACACACACACACACACACACACACACACACACACACACACACACACACACACACACACACACACACACACACACACACACACACACACACACACACACACACACACACACACACACACACACACACACACACACACACACACACACACACACACACACACACACACACACACACACACACACACACACACACACACACACACACACACACACACACACACACACACACACACACACACACACACACACACACACACACACACACACACACACACACACACACACACACACACACACACACACACACACACACACACACACACACACACACACACACACACACACACACACACACACACACACACACACACACACACACACACACACACACACACACACACACACACACACACACACACACACACACACACACACACACACACACACACACACACACACACACACACACACACACACACACACACACACACACACACACACACACACACACACACACACACACACACACACACACACACACACACACACACACACACACACACACACACACACACACACACACACACACACACACACACACACACACACACACACACACACACACACACACACACACACACACACACACACACACACACACACACACACACACACACACACACACACACACACACACACACACACACACACACACACACACACACACACACACACACACACCACACACACACACACACACACACACACACACACACACACACACACACACACACACACACACACACACACACACACACACACACACACACACACACACACACACACACACACACACACACACACACACACACACACACACACACACACACACACACACACACACACACACACACACACACACACACACACACACACACACACACACACACACACACACACACACACACACACACACACACACACACACACACACACACACACACACACACACACACACACACACACACACACACACACACACACACACACACACACACACACACACACACACACACACACACACACACACACACACACACACACACACACACACACACACACACACACACACACACACACACACACACACACACACACACACACACACACACACACACACACACACACACACACACACACACACACACACACACACACACACACACACACACACACACACACACACACACACACACACACACACACACACACACACACACACACACACACACACACACACACACACACACACACACACACACACACACACACACACACACACACACACACACACACACACACACACACACACACACACACACACACACACACACACACACACACACACACACACACACACACACACACACACACACACACACACACACACACACACACACACACACACACACACACACACACACACACACACACACACACACACACACCACACACACACACACACACACACACACACACACACACACACACACACACACACACACACACACACACACACACACACACACACACACACACACACACACACACACACACACACACACACACACACACACACACACACACACACACACACACACACACACACACACACACACACACACACACACACACACACACACACACACACACACACACACACACACACACACACACACACACACACACACACACACACACACACACACACACACACACACACACACACACACACACACACACACACACACACACACACACACACACACACACACACACACACACACACACACACACACACACACACACACACACACACACACACACACACACACACACACACACACACACACACACACACACACACACACACACACACACACACACACACACACACACACACACACACACACACACACACACACACACACACACACACACACACACACACACACACACACACACACACACACACACACACACACACACACACACACACACACACACACACACACACACACACACACACACACACACACACACACACACACACACACACACACACACACACACACACACACACACACACACACACACACACACACACACACACACACACACACACACACACACACACACACACACACACACACACACACACACACACACACACACACACACACACACACACACACACACACACACACACACACACACACACACACACACACACACACACACACACACACACACACACACACACACACACACACACACACACACACACACACACACACACACACACACACACACACACACACACACACACACACACACACACACACACACACACACACACACACACACACACACACACACACACACACACACACACACACACACACACACACACACACACACACACACACACACACACACACACACACACACACACACACACACACACACACACACACACACACACACACACACACACACACACACACACACACACACACACACACACACACACACACACACACACACACACACACACACACACACACACACACACACACACACACACACACACACACACACACACAACACACACACACACACACACACACACACACACACACACACACACACACACACACACACACACACACACACACACACACACACACACACACACACACACACACACACACACACACACACACACACACACACACACACACACACACACACACACACACACACACACACACACACACACACACACACACACACACACACACACACACACACACACACACACACACACACACACACACACACACACACACACACACACACACACACACACACACACACACACACACACACACACACACACACACACACACACACACACACACACACACACACACACACACACACACACACACACACACACACACACACACACACACACACACACACACACACACACACACACACACACACACACACACACACACACACACACACACACACACACACACACACACACACACACACACACACACACACACACACACACACACACACACACACACACACACACACACACACACACACACACACACACACACACACACACACACACACACACACACACACACACACACACACACACACACACACACACACACACACACACACACACACACACACACACACACACACACACACACACACACACACACACACACACACACACACACACACACACACACACACACACACACACACACACACACACACACACACACACACACACACACACACACACACACACACACACACACACACACACACACACACACACACACACACACACACACACACACACACACACACACACACACACACACACACACACACACACACACACACACACACACACACACACACACACACACACACACACACACACACACACACACACACACACACACACACACACACACACACACACACACACACACACACACACACACACACACACACACACACACACACACACACACACACACACACACACACACACACACACACACACACACACACACACACACACACACACACACACACACACACACACACACACACACACACACACACACACACACACACACACACACACACACACACACACACACACACACACACACACACACACACACACACACACACACACACACACACACACACACACACACACACACACACACACACACACACACACACACACACACACACACACACACACACACACACACACACACACACACACACACACACACACACACACACACACACACACACACACACACACACACACACACACACACACACACACACACACACACACACACACACACACACACACACACACACACACACACACACACACACACACACACACACACACACACACACACACACACACACACACACACACACACACACACACACACACACACACACACACACACACACACACACACACACACACACACACACACACACACACACACACACACACACACACACACACACACACACACACACACACACACACACACACACACACACACACACACACACACACACACACACACACACACACACACACACACACACACACACACACACACACACACACACACACACACACACACACACACACACACACACACACACACACACACACACACACACACACACACACACACACACACACACACACACACACACACACACACACACACACACACACACACACACACACACACACACACACACACACACACACACACACACACACACACACACACACACACACACACACACACACACACACACACACACACACACACACACACACACACACACACACACACACACACACACACACACCACACACACACACACACACACACACACACACACACACACACACACACACACACACACACACACACACACACACACACACACACACACACACACACACACACACACACACACACACACACACACACACACACACACACACACACACACACACACACACACACACACACACACACACACACACACACACACACACACACACACACACACACACACACACACACACACACACACACACACACACACACACACACACACACACACACACACACACACACACACACACACACACACACACACACACACACACACACACACACACACACACACACACACACACACACACACACACACACACACACACACACACACACACACACACACACACACACACACACACACACACACACACACACACACACACACACACACACACACACACACACACACACACACACACACACACACACACACACACACACACACACACACACACACACACACACACACACACACACACACACACACACACACACACACACACACACACACACACACACACACACACACACACACACACACACACACACACACACACACACACACACACACACACACACACACACACACACACACACACACACACACACACACACACACACACACACACACACACACACACACACACACACACACACACACACACACACACACACACACACACACACACACACACACACACACACACACACACCACACACACACACACACACACACACACACACACACACACACACACACACACACACACACACCCCCCCCCCCCCCCCCCCCCCCCCCCCACACACACACACACACACACACACACACACACACACACACACACACACACACACACACACACACACACACACACACACACACACACACACACACACACACACACACACACACACACACACACACACACACACACACACACACACACACACACACACACACACACACACACACACACACACACACACACACACACACACACACACACACACACACACACACACACACACACACACACACACACACACACACACACACACACACACACACACACACACACACACACACACACACACACACACACACACACACACACACACACACACACACACACACACACACACACACACACACACACACACACACACACACACACACACACACACACACACACACACACACACACACACACACACACACACACACACACACACACACACACACACACACACACACACACACACACACACACACACACACACACACACACACACACACACACACACACACACACACACACACACACACACACACACACACACACACACACACACACACACACACACACACACACACACACACACACACACACACACACACACACACACACACACACACACACACACACACACACACACACACACACACACACACACACACACACACACACACACACACACACACACACACACACACACACACACACACACACACACACACACACACACACACACACACACACACACACACACACACACACACACACACACACACACACACACACACACACACACACACACACACACACACACACACACACACACACACACACACACACACACACACACACACACACACACACACACACACACACACACACACACACACACACACACACACACACACACACACACACACACACACACACACACACACACACACACACACACACACACACACACACACACACACACACACACACACACACACACACACACACACACACACACACACACACACACACACACACACACACACACACACACACACACACACACACACACACACACACACACACACACACACACACACACACACACACACACACACACACACACACACACACACACACACACACACACACACACACACACACACACACACACACACACACACACACACACACACACACACACACACACACACACACACACACACACACACACACACACACACACACACACACACACACACACACACACACACACACACACACACACACACACACACACACACACACACACACACACACACACACACACACACACACACACACACACACACACACACACACACACACACACACACACACACACACACACACACACACACACACACACACACACACACACACACACACACACACACACACACACACACACACACACACACACACACACACACCACACACACACACACACACACACACACACACACACACACACACACACACACACACACACACACACACACACACACACACACACACACACACACACACACACACACACACACACACACACACACACACACACACACACACACACACACACACACACACACACACACACACACACACACACACACACACACACACACACACACACACACACACACACACACACACACACACACACACACACACACACACACACACACACACACACACACACACACACACACACACACACACACACACACACACACACACACACACACACACCACACACACACACACACACACACACACACACACACACACACACACACACACACACACACACACACACACACACACACACACACACACACACACACACACACACACACACACACACACACACACACACACACACACACACACACACACACACACACACACACACACACACACACACACACACACACACACACACACACACACACACACACACACACACACACACACACACACACACACACACACACACACACACACACACACACACACACACACACACACACACACACACACACACACACACACACACACACACACACACACACACACACACACACACACACACACACACACACACACCACACACACACACACACACACACACACACACACACACACACACACACACACACACACACACACACACACACACACACACACACACACACACACACACACACACACACACACACACACACACACACACACACACACACACACACACACACACACACACACACACACACACACACACACACACACACACACACACACACACACACACACACACACACACACACACACACACACACACACACACACACACACACACACACACACACACACACACACACACACACACACACACACACACACACACACACACACACACACACACACACACACACACACACACACACACACACACACACACACACACACACACACACACACACACACACACACACACACACACACACACACACACACACACACACACACACACACACACACACACACACACACACACACACACACACACACACACACACACACACACACACACACACACACACACACACACACACACACACACACACACACACACACACACACACACACACACACACACACACACACACACACACACACACACACACACACACACACACACACACACACACACACACACACACACACACACACACACACACACACACACACACACACACACACACACACACACACACACACACACACACACACACACACACACACACACACACACACACACACACACACACACACACACACACACACACACACACACACACACACACACACACACACACACACACACACACACACACACACACACACACACACACACACACACACACACACACACACACACACACACACACACACACACACACACACACACACACACACACACACACACACACACACACACACACACACACACACACACACACACACACACACACACACACACACACACACACACACACACACACACACACACACACACACACACACACACACACACACACACACACACACACACACACACACACACACACACACACACACACACACACACACACACACACACACACACACACACACACACACACACACACACACACACACACACACACACACACACACACACACACACACACACACACACACACACACACACACACACACACACACACACACACACACACACACACACACACACACACACACACACACACACACACACACACACACACACACACACACACACACACACACACACACACACACACACACACACACACACACACACACACACACACACACACACACACACACACACACACACACACACACACACACACACACACACACACACACACACACACACACACACACACACACACACACACACACACACACACACACACACACACACACACACACACACACACACACACACACACACACACACACACACACACACACACACACACACACACACACACACACACACACACACACACACACACACACACACACACACACACACACACACACACACACACACACACACACACACACACACACACACACACACACACACACACACACACACACACACACACACACACACACACACACACACACACACACACACACACACACACACACACACACACACACACACACACACACACACACACACACACACACACACACACACACACACACACACACACACACACACACACACACACACACACACACACACACACACACACACACACACACACACACACACACACACACACACACACACACACACACACACACACACACACACACACACACACACACACACACACACACACACACACACACACACACACACACACACACACACACACACACACACACACACACACACACACACACACACACACCACACACACACACACACACACACACACACACACACACACACACACACACACACACACACACACACACACACACACACACACACACACACACACACACACACACACACACACACACACACACACACACACACACACACACACACACACACACACACACACACACACACACACACACACACACACACACACACACACACACACACACACACACACACACACACACACACACACACACACACACACACACACACACACACACACACACACACACACACACACACACACACACACACACACACACACACACACACACACACACACACACACACACACACACACACACACACACACACACACACACACACACACACACACACACACACACACACACCACACACACACACACACACACACACACACACACACACACACACACACACACACACACACACACACACACACACACACACACACACACACACACACACACACACACACACACACACACACACACACACACACACACACACACACACACACACACACACACACACACACACACACACACACACACACACACACACACACACACACACACACACACACACACACACACACACACACACACACACACACACACACACACACACACACACACACACACACACACACACACACACACACACACACACACACACACACACACACACACACACACACACACACACACACACACACACACACACACACACACACACACACACACCACACACACACACACACACACACACACACACACACACACACACACACACACACACACACACACACACACACACACACACACACACACACACACACACACACACACACACACACACACACACACACACACACACACACACACACACACACACACACACACACACACACACACACACACACACACACACACACACACACACACACACACACACACACACACACACACACACACACACACACACACACACACACACACACACACACACACACACACACACACACACACACACACACACACACACACACACACACACACACACACACACACACACACACACACACACACACACACACACACACACACACACCACACACACACACACACACACACACACACACACACACACACACACACACACACACACACACACACACACACACACACACACACACACACACACACACACACACACACACACACACACACACACACACACACACACACACACACACACACACACACACACACACACACACACACACACACACACACACACACACACACACACACACACACACACACACACACACACACACACACACACACACACACACACACACACACACACACACACACACACACACACACACACACACACACACACACACACACACACACACACACACACACACACACACACACACACACACACACACACACACACACACACACACACACACACACACACACACACACACACACACACACACACACACACACACACACACACACACACACACACACACACACACACACACACACACACACACACACACACACACACACACACACACACACACACACACACACACACACACACACACACACACACACACACACACACACACACACACACACACACACACACACACACACACACACACACACACACACACACACACACACACACACACACACACACACACACACACACACACACACACACACACACACACACACACACACACACACACACACACACACACACACACACACACACACACACACACACACACACACACACACACACACACACACACACACACACACACACACACACACACACACCACACACACACACACACACACACACACACACACACACACACACACACACACACACACACACACACACACACACACACACACACACACACACACACACACACACACACACACACACACACACACACACACACACACACACACACACACACACACACACACACACACACACACACACACACACACACACACACACACACACACACACACACACACACACACACACACACACACACACACACACACACACACACACACACACACACACACACACACACACACACACACACACACACACACACACACACACACACACACACACACACACACACACACACACACACACACACACACACACACACACACACACACACACACACACACACACACACACACACACACACACACACACACACACACACACACACACACACACACACACACACACACACACACACACACACACACACACACACACACACACACACACACACACACACACACACACACACACACACACACACACACACACACACACACACACACACACACACACACACACACACACACACACACACACACACACACACACACACACACACACACACACACACACACACACACACACACACACACACACACACACACACACACACACACACACACACACACACACACACACACACACACACACACACACACACACACACACACACACACACACACACACACACACACACACACACACACACACACACACACACACACACACACACACACACACACACACACACACACACACACACACACACACACACACACACACACACACACACACACACCACACACACACACACACACACACACACACACACACACACACACACACACACACACACACACACACACACACACACACACACACACACACACACACACACACACACACACACACACACACACACACACACACACACACACACACACACACACACACACACACACACACACACACACACACACACACACACACACACACACACACACACACACACACACACACACACACACACACACACACACACACACACACACACACACACACACACACACACACACACACACACACACACACACACACACACACACACACACACACACACACACACACACACACACACACACACACACACACACACACACACACACACACACACACACACACACACACACACACACACACACACCACACACACACACACACACACACACACACACACACACACACACACACACACACACACACACACACACACACACACACACACACACACACACACACACACACACACACACACACACACACACACACACACACACACACACACACACACACACACACACACACACACACACACACACACACACACACACACACACACACACACACACACACACACACACACACACACACACACACACACACACACACACACACACACACACACACACACACACACACACACACACACACACACACACACACACACACACACACACACACACACACACACACACACACACACACACACACACACACACACACACACACACACACACACACACACACACACACACACACACACACACACACACACACACACACACACACACACACACACACACACACACACACACACACACACACACACACACACACACACACACACACACACACACACACACACACACACACACACACACACACACACACACACACACACACACACACACACACACACACACACACACACACACACACACACACACACACACACACACACACACACACACACACACACACACACACACACACACACACACACACACACACACACACACACACACACACACACACACACACACACACACACACACACACACACACACACACACACACACACACACACACACACACACACACACACACACACACACACACACACACACACACACACACACACACACACACACACACACACACACACACACACACACACACACACACACACACACACACACACACACACACACACACACACACACACACACACACACACACACACACACACACACACACACACACACACACACACACACACACACACACACACACACACACACACACACACACACACACACACACACACACACACACACACACACACACACACACACACACACACACACACACACACACACACACACACACACACACACACACACACACACACACACACACACACACACACACACACACACACACACACACACACACACACACACACACACACACACACACACACACACACACACACACACACACACACACACACACACACACACACACACACACACACACACACACACACACACACACACACACACACACACACACACACACACACACACACACACACACACACACACACACACACACACACACACACACACACACACACACACACACACACACACACACACACACACACACACACACACACACACACACACACACACACACACACACACACACACACACACACACACACACACACACACACACACACACACACACACACACACACACACACACACACACACACACACACACACACACACACACCACACACACACACACACACACACACACACACACACACACACACACACACACACACACACACACACACACACACACACACACACACACACACACACACACACACACACACACACACACACACACACACACACACACACACACACACACACACACACACACACACACACACACACACACACACACACACACACACACACACACACACACACACACACACACACACACACACACACACACACACACACACACACACACACACACACACACACACACACACACACACACACACACACACACACACACACACACACACACACACACACACACACACACACACACACACACACAACACACACACACACACACACACACACACACACACACACACACACACACACACACACACACACACACACACACACACACACACACACACACACACACACACACACACACACACACACACACACACACACACACACACACACACACACACACACACACACACACACACACACACACACACACACACACACACACACACACACACACACACACACACACACACACACACACACACACACACACACACACACACACACACACACACACACACACACACACACACACACACACACACACACACACACACACACACACACACACACACACACACACACACACACACACACACACACACACACACACACACACCACACACACACACACACACACACACACACACACACACACACACACACACACACACACACACACACACACACACACACACACACACACACACACACACACACACACACACACACACACACACACACACACACACACACACACACACACACACACACACACACACACACACACACACACACACACACACACACACACACACACACACACACACACACACACACACACACACACACACACACACACACACACACACACACACACACACACACACACACACACACACACACACACACACACACACACACACACACACACACACACACACACACACACACACACACACACACACACACACACACACACACACACACACACACACACACACACACACACACACACACACACACACACACACACACACACACACACACACACACACACACACACACACACACACACACACACACACACACACACACACACACACACACACACACACACACACACACACACACACACACACACACACACACACACACACACACACACACACACACACACACACACACACACACACACACACACACACACACACACACACACACACACACACACACACACACACACACACACACACACACACACACACACACACACACACACACACACACACACACACACACACACACACACACACACACACACACACACACACACACACACACACACACACACACACACACACACACACACACACACACACACACACACACACCACACACACACACACACACACACACACACACACACACACACACACACACACACACACACACACACACACACACACACACACACACACACACACACACACACACACACACACACACACACACACACACACACACACACACACACACACACACACACACACACACACACACACACACACACACACACACACACACACACACACACACACACACACACACACACACACACACACACACACACACACACACACACACACACACACACACACACACACACACACACACACACACACACACACACACACACACACACACACACACACACACACACACACACACACACACACACACACACACACACACACACACACACACACACACACACACACACACACACACACACACACACACACACAACACACACACACACACACACACACACACACACACACACACACACACACACACACACACACACACACACACACACACACACACACACACACACACACACACACACACACACACACACACACACACACACACACACACACACACACACACACACACACACACACACACACACACACACACACACACACACACACACACACACACACACACACACACACACACACACACACACACACACACACACACACACACACACACACACACACACACACACACACACACACACACACACACACACACACACACACACACACACACACACACACACACACACACACACACACACACACACACACACACACACACACACACACACACACACACACACACACACACACACACACACACACACACACACACACACACACACACACACACACACACACACACACACACACACACACACACACACACACACACACACACACACACACACACACACACACACACACACACACACACACACACACACACACACACACACACACACACACACACACACACACACACACACACACACACACACACACACACACACACACACACACACACACACACACACACACACACACACACACACACACACACACACACACACACACACACACACACACACACACACACACACACACACACACACACACACACACACACACACACACACACACACACACACACACACACACACACACACACACACACACACACACACACACACACCACACACACACACACACACACACACACACACACACACACACACACACACACACACACACACACACACACACACACACACACACACACACACACACACACACACACACACACACACACACACACACACACACACACACACACACACACACACACACACACACACACACACACACACACACACACACACACACACACACACACACACACACACACACACACACACACACACACACACACACACACACACACACACACACACACACACACACACACACACACACACACACACACACACACACACACACACACACACACACACACACACACACACACACACACACACACACACACACACACACACACACACACACACACACACACACACACACACACACACACACACACACACACACACACCACACACACACACACACACACACACACACACACACACACACACACACACACACACACACACACACACACACACACACACACACACACACACACACACACACACACACACACACACACACACACACACACACACACACACACACACACACACACACACACACACACACACACACACACACACACACACACACACACACACACACACACACACACACACACACACACACACACACACACACACACACACACACACACACACACACACACACACACACACACACACACACACACACACACACACACACACACACACACACACACACACACACACACACACACACACACACACACACACACACACACACACACACACACACACACACACACACACACACACACACACACACACACACACACACACACACACACACACACACACACACACACACACACACACACACACACACACACACACACACACACACACACACACACACACACACACACACACACACACACACACACACACACACACACACACACACACACACACACACACACACACACACACACACACACACACACACACACACACACACACACACACACACACACACACACACACACACACACACACACACACACACACACACACACACACACACACACACACACACACACACACACACACACACACACACACACACACACACACACACACACACACACACACACACACACACACACACACACACACACACACACACACACACACACACACACACACACACACACACACACACACACACACACACACACACACACACACACACACACACACACACACACACACACACACACACACACACACACACACACACACACACACACACACACACACACACACACACACACACACACACACACACACACACACACACACACACACACACACACACACACACACACACACACACACACACACACACACACACACACACACACACACACACACACACACACACACACACACACACACACACACACACACACACACACACACACACACACACACACACACACACACACACACACACACACACACACACACACACACACACACACACACACACACACACACACACACACACACACACACACACACACACACACACACACACACACACACACACACACAACACACACACACACACACACACACACACACACACACACACACACACACACACACACACACACACACACACACACACACACACACACACACACACACACACACACACACACACACACACACACACACACACACACACACACACACACACACACACACACACACACACACACACACACACACACACACACACACACACACACACACACACACACACACACACACACACACACACACACACACACACACACACACACACACACACACACACACACACACACACACACACACACACACACACACACACACACACACACACACACACACACACACACACACACACACACACACACACACACACACACACACACACACACACACACACACACACACACACACACACACACACACACACACACACACACACACACACACACACACACACACACACACACACACACACACACACACACACACACACACACACACACACACACACACACACACACACACACACACACACACACACACACACACACACACACACACACACACACACACACACACACACACACACACACACACACACACACACACACACACACACACACACACACACACACACACACACACACACACACACACACACACACACACACACACACACACACACACACACACACACACACACACACACACACACACACACACACACACACACACACACACACACACACACACACACACACACACACACACACACACACACACACACAACACACACACACACACACACACACACACACACACACACACACACACACACACACACACACACACACACACACACACACACACACACACACACACACACACACACACACACACACACACACACACACACACACACACACACACACACACACACACACACACACACACACACACACACACACACACACACACACACACACACACACACACACACACACACACACACACACACACACACACACACACACACACACACACACACACACACACACACACACACACACACACACACACACACACACACACACACACACACACACACACACACACACACACACACACACACACACACACACACACACACACACACACACACACACACACACACACACACACACACACACACACACACACACACACACACACACACACACACACACACACACACACACACACACACACACACACACACACACACACACACACACACACACACACACACACACACACACACACACACACACACACACACACACACACACACACACACACACACACACACACACACACACACACACACACACACACACACCCCCCCCCCCCCCCCCCCCCCCCCCCCCACACACACACACACACACACACACACACACACACACACACACACACACACACACACACACACACACACACACACACACACACACACACACACACACACACACACACACACACACAACACACACACACACACACACACACACACACACACACACACACACACACACACACACACACACACACACACACACACACACACACACACACACACACACACACACACACACACACACACACACACACACACACACACACACACACACACACACACACACACACACACACACACACACACACACACACACACACACACACACACACACACACACACACACACACACACACACACACACACACACACACACACACACACACACACACACACACACACACACACACACACACACACACACACACACACACACACACACACACACACACACACACACACACACACACACACACACACACACACACACACACACACACACACACACACACACACACACACACACACACACACACACACACACACACACACACACACACACACACACACACACACACACACACACACACACACACACACACACACACACACACACACACACACACACACACACACACACACACACACACACACACACACACACACACACACACACACACACACACACACACACACACACACACACACACACACACACACACACACACACACACACACACACACACACACACACACACACACACACACACACACACACACACACACACACACACACACACACACACACACACACACACACACACACACACACACACACACACACACACACACACACACACACACACACACACACACACACACACACACACACACACACACACACACACACACACACACACACACACACACACACACACACACACACACACACACACACACACACACACACACACACACACACACACACACACACACACACACACACACACACACACACACACACACACACACACACACACACACACACACACACACACACACACACACACACACACACACACACACACACACACACACACACACACACACACACACACACACACACACACACACACACACACACACACACACACACACACACACACACACACACACACACACACACACACACACACACACACACACACACACACACACACACACACACACACACACACACACACACACACACACACACACACACACACACACACACACACACACACACACACACACACACACACACACACACACACACACACACACACACACACACACACACACACACACACACACACACACACACACACACACACACACACACACACACACACACACACACACACACACACACACACACACACACACACACACACACACACACACACACACACACACACACACACACACACACACACACACACACACACACACACACACACACACACACACACACACACACACACACACACACACACACACACACACACACACACACACACACACACACACACACACACACACACACACACACACACACACACACACACACACACACACACACACACACACACACACACACACACACACACACACACACACACACACACACACACACACACACACACACACACACACACACACACACACACACACACACACACACACACACACACACACACACACACACACACACACACACACACACACACACACACACACACACACACACACACACACACACACACACACACACACACACACACACACACACACACACACACACACACACACACACACACACACACACACACACACACACACACACACACACACACACACACACACACACACACACACACACACACACACACACACACACACACACACACACACACACACACACACACACACACACACACACACACACACACACACACACACACACACACACACACACACACACACACACACACACACACACACACACACACACACACACACACACACACACACACACACACACACACACACACACACACACACACACACACACACACACACACACACACACACACACACACACACACACACACACACACACACACACACACACACACACACACACACACACACACACACACACACACACACACACACACACACACACACACACACACACACACACACACACACACACACACACACACACACACACACACACACACACACACACACACACACACACACACACACACACACACACACACACACACACACACACACACACACACACACACACACACACACACACACACACACACACACACACACACACACACACACACACACACACACACACACACACACACACACACACACACACACACACACACACACACACACACACACACACACACACACACACACACACACACACACACACACACACACACACACACACACACACACACACACACACACACACACACACACACACACACACACACACACACACACACACACACACACACACACACACACACACACACACACACACACACACACACACACACACACACACACACACACACACACACACACACACACACACACACACACACACACACACACACACACACACACACACACACACACACACACACACACACACACACACACACACACACACACACACACACACACACACACACACACACACACACACACACACACACACACACACACACACACACACACACACACACACACACACACACACACACACACACACACACACACACACACACACACACACACACACACACACACACACACACACACACACACACACACACACACACACACACACACACACACACACACACACACACACACACACACACACACACACACACACACACACACACACACACACACACACACACACACACACACACACACACACACACACACACACACACACACACACACACACACACACACACACACACACACACACACACACACACACACACACACACACACACACACACACACACACACACACACACACACACACACACACACACACACACACACACACACACACACACACACACACACACACACACACACACACACACACACACACACACACACACACACACACACACACACACACACACACACACACACACACACACACACACACACACACACACACACACACACACACACACACACACACACACACACACACACACACACACACACACACACACACACACACACACACACACACACACACACACACACACACACACACACACACACACACACACACACACACACACACACACACACACACACACACACACACACACACACACACACACACACACACACACACACACACACACACACACACACACACACACACACACACACACACACACACACACACACACACACACACACACACACACACACACACACACACACACACACACACACACCCACACACACACACACACACACACACACACACACACACACACACACACACACACACACACACACACACACACACACACACACACACACACACACACACACACACACACACACACACACACACACACACACACACACACACACACACACACACACACACACACACACACACACACACACACACACACACACACACACACACACACACACACACACACACACACACACACACACACACACACACACACACACACACACACACACACACACACACACACACACACACACACACACACACACACACACACACACACACACACACACACACACACACACACACACACACACACACACACACACACACACACACACACACACACACACACACACACACACACACACACACACACACACACACACACACACACACACACACACACACACACACACACACACACACACACACACACACACACACACACACACACACACACACACACACACACACACACACACACACACACACACACACACACACACACACACACACACACACACACACACACACACACACACACACACACACACACACACACACACACACACACACACACACACACACACACACACACACACACACACACACACACACACACACACACACACACACACACACACACACACACACACACACACACACACACACACACACACACACACACACACACACACACACACACACACACACACACACACACACACACACACACACACACACACACACACACACACACACACACACACACACACACACACACACACACACACACACACACACACACACACACACACACACACACACACACACACACACACACACACACACACACACACACACACACACACACACACACACACACACACACACACACACACACACACACACACACACACACACACACACACACACACACACACACACACACACACACACACACACACACACACACACACACACACACACACACACACACACACACACACACACACACACACACACACACACACACACACACACACACACACACACACACACACACACACACACACACACACACACACACACACACACCACACACACACACACACACACACACACACACACACACACACACACACACACACACACACACACACACACACACACACACACACACACACACACACACACACACACACACACACACACACACACACACACACACACACACACACACACACACACACACACACACACACACACACACACACACACACACACACACACACACACACACACACACACACACACACACACACACACACACACACACACACACACACACACACACACACACACACACACACACACACACACACACACACACACACACACACACACACACACACACACACACACACACACACACACACACACACACACACACACACACACACACACACACACACACACACACACACACACACACACACACACACACACACACACACACACACACACACACACACACACACACACACACACACACACACACACACACACACACACACACACACACACACACACACACACACACACACACACACACACACACACACACACACACACACACACACACACACACACACACACACACACACACACACACACACACACACACACACACACACACACACACACACACACACACACACACACACACACACACACACACACACACACACACACACACACACACACACACACACACACACACACACACACACACACACACACACACACACACACACACACACACACACACACACACACACACACACACACACACACACACACACACACACACACACACACACACACACACACCACACACACACACACACACACACACACACACACACACACACACACACACACACACACACACACACACACACACACACACACACACACACACACACACACACACACACACACACACACACACACACACACACACACACACACACACACACACACACACACACACACACACACACACACACACACACACACACACACACACACACACACACACACACACACACACACACACACACACACACACACACACACACACACACACACACACACACACACACACACACACACACACACACACACACACACACACACACACACACACACACACACACACACACACACACACACACACACACACACACACACACACACACACACACACACACACACACACACACACACACACACACACACACACACACACACACACACACACACACACACACACACACACACACACACACACACACACACACACACACACACACACACACACACACACACACACACACACACACACACACACACACACACACACACACACACACACACACACACACACACACACACACACACACACACACACACACACACACACACACACACACACACACACACACACACACACACACACACACACACACACACACACACACACACACACACACACACACACACACACACACACACACACACACACACACACACACACACACACACACACACACACACACACACACACACACACACACACACACACACACACACACACACACACACACACACACACACACACACACACACACACACACACACACACACACACACACACACACACACACACACACACACACACACACACACACACACACACACACACACACACACACACACACACACACACACACACACACACACACACACACACACACACACACACACACACACACACACACACACACACACACACACACACACACACACACACACACACACACACACACACACACACACACACACACACACACACACACACACACACACACACACACACACACACACACACACACACACACACACACACACACACACACACACACACACACACACACACACACACACACACACACACACACACACACACACACACACACACACACACACACACACACACACACACACACACACACACACACACACACACACACACACACACACACACACACACACACACACACACACACACACACACACACACACACACACACACACACACACACACACACACACACACACACACACACACACACACACACACACACACACACACACACACACACACACACACACACACACACACACACACACACACACACACACACACACACACACACACACACACACACACACACACACACACACACACACACACACACACACACACACACACACACACACACACACACACACACACACACACACACACACACACACACACACACACACACACACACACACACACACACACACACACACACACACACACACACACACACACACACACACACCACACACACACACACACACACACACACACACACACACACACACACACACACACACACACACACACACACACACACACACACACACACACACACACACACACACACACACACACACACACACACACACACACACACACACACACACACACACACACACACACACACACACACACACACACACACACACACACACACACACACACACACACACACACACACACACACACACACACACACACACACACACACACACACACACACACACACACACACACACACACACACACACACACACACACACACACACACACACACACACACACACACACACACACACACACACACACACACACACACACACACACACACACACACACACACACACACACACACACACACACACACACACACACACACACACACACACACACACACACACACACACACACACACACACACACACACACACACACACACACACACACACACACACACACACACACACACACACACACACACACACACACACACACACACACACACACACACACACACACACACACACACACACACACACACACACACACACACACACACACACACACACACACACACACACACACACACACACACACACACACACACACACACACACACACACACACACACACACACACACACACACACACACACACACACACACACACACACACACACACACACACACACACACACACACACACACACACACACACACACACACACACACACACACCACACACACACACACACACACACACACACACACACACACACACACACACACACACACACACACACACACACACACACACACACACACACACACACACACACACACACACACACACACACACACACACACACACACACACACACACACACACACACACACACACACACACACACACACACACACACACACACACACACACACACACACACACACACACACACACACACACACACACACACACACACACACACACACACACACACACACACACACACACACACACACACACACACACACACACACACACACACACACACACACACACACACACACACACACACACACACACACACACACACACACACACACACACACACACACACACACACACACACACACACCACACACACACACACACACACACACACACACACACACACACACACACACACACACACACACACACACACACACACACACACACACACACACACACACACACACACACACACACACACACACACACACACACACACACACACACACACACACACACACACACACACACACACACACACACACACACACACACACACACACACACACACACACACACACACACACACACACACACACACACACACACACACACACACACACACACACACACACACACACACACACACACACACACACACACACACACACACACACACACACACACACACACACACACACACACACACACACACACACACACACACACACACACACACACACACACACACACACACACACACACACACACCACACACACACACACACACACACACACACACACACACACACACACACACACACACACACACACACACACACACACACACACACACACACACACACACACACACACACACACACACACACACACACACACACACACACACACACACACACACACACACACACACACACACACACACACACACACACACACACACACACACACACACACACACACACACACACACACACACACACACACACACACACACACACACACACACACACACACACACACACACACACACACACACACACACACACACACACACACACACACACACACACACACACACACACACACACACACACACACACACACACACACACACACACACACACACACACACACACACACACACCACACACACACACACACACACACACACACACACACACACACACACACACACACACACACACACACACACACACACACACACACACACACACACACACACACACACACACACACACACACACACACACACACACACACACACACACACACACACACACACACACACACACACACACACACACACACACACACACACACACACACACACACACACACACACACACACACACACACACACACACACACACACACACACACACACACACACACACACACACACACACACACACACACACACACACACACACACACACACACACACACACACACACACACACACACACACACACACACACACACACACACACACACACACACACACACACCACACACACACACACACACACACACACACACACACACACACACACACACACACACACACACACACACACACACACACACACACACACACACACACACACACACACACACACACACACACACACACACACACACACACACACACACACACACACACACACACACACACACACACACACACACACACACACACACACACACACACACACACACACACACACACACACACACACACACACACACACACACACACACACACACACACACACACACACACACACACACACACACACACACACACACACACACACACACACACACACACACACACACACACACACACACACACACACACACACACACACACACACACACACACACACACACACACACACACACACACACACACACACACACACACACACACACACACACACACACACACACACACACACACACACACACACACACACACACACACACACACACACACACACACACACACACACACACACACACACACACACACACACACACACACACACACACACACACACACACACACACACACACACACACACACACACACACACACACACACACACACACACACACACACACACACACACACACACACACACACACACACACACACACACACACACACACACACACACACACACACACACACACACACACACACACACACACACACACACACACACACACACACACACACACACACACACACACACACACACACACACACACACACACACACACACACACACACACACACACACACACACACACACACACACACACACACACACACACACACACACACACACACACACACACACACACACACACACACACACACACACACACACACACACACACACACACACACACACACACACACACACACACACACACACACACACACACACACACACACACACACACACACACACACACACACACACACACACACACACACACACACACACACACACACACACACACACACACACACACACACACACACACACACACACACACACACACACACACACACACACACACACACACACACACACACACACACACACACCCCCCCCCCCCCCCCACACACACACACACACACACACACACACACACACACACACACACACACACACACACACACACACACACACACACACACACACACACACACACACACACACACACACACACACACACACACACACACACACACACACACACACACACACACACACACACACACACACACACACACACACACACACACACACACACACACACACACACACACACACACACACACACACACACACACACACACACACACACACACACACACACACACACACACACACACACACACACACACACACACACACACACACACACACACACACACACACACACACACACACACACACACACACACACACACACACACACACACACACACACACACACACACACACACACACACACACACACCACACACACACACACACACACACACACACACACACACACACACACACACACACACACACACACACACACACACACACACACACACACACACACACACACACACACACACACACACACACACACACACACACACACACACACACACACACACACACACACACACACACACACACACACACACACACACACACACACACACACACACACACACACACACACACACACACACACACACACACACACACACACACACACACACACACACACACACACACACACACACACACACACACACACACACACACACACACACACACACACACACACACACACACACACACACACACACACACACACACACACACACACACACACACACACACACACACACACACACACACACACACACACACACACACACACACACACACACACACACACACACACACACACACACACACACACACACACACACACACACACACACACACACACACACACACACACACACACACACACACACACACACACACACACACACACACACACACACACACACACACACACACACACACACACACACACACACACACACACACACACACACACACACACACACACACACACACACACACACACACACACACACACACACACACACACACACACACACACACACACACACACACACACACACACACACACACACACACACACACACACACACACACACACACACACACACACACACACACACACACACACACACACACACACACACACACACACACACACACACACACACACACACACACACACACACACACACACACACACACACACACACACACACACACACACACACACACACACACACACACACACACACACACACACACACACACACACACACACACACACACACACACACACACACACACACACACACACACACACACACACACACACACACACACACACACACACACACACACACACACACACACACACACACACACACACACACACACACACACACACACACACACACACACACACACACACACACACACACACACACACACACACACACACACACACACACACACACACACACACACACACACACACACACACACACACACACACACACACACACACACACACACACACACACACACACACACACACACACACACACACACACACACACACACACACACACACACACACACACACACACACACACACACACACACACACACACACACACACACACACACACACACACACACACACACACACACACACACACACACACACACACACACACACACACACACACACACACACACACACACACACACACACACACACACACACACACACACACACACACACACACACACACACACACACACACACACACACACACACACACACACACACACACACACACACACACACACACACACACACACACACACACACACACACACACACACACACACACACACACACACACACACACACACACACACACACACACACACACACACACACACACACACACACACACACACACACACACACACACACACACACACACACACACACACACACACACACACACACACACACACACACACACACACACACACACACACACACACACACACACACACACACACACACACACACACACACACACACACACACACACACACACACACACACACACACACACACACACACACACACACACACACACACACACACACACACACACACACACACACACACACACACACACACACACACACACACACACACACACACACACACACACACACACACACACACACACACACACACACACACACACACACACACACACACACACACACACACACACACACACACACACACACACACACACACACACACACACACACACACACACACACACACACACACACACACACACACACACACACACACACACACACACACACACACACACACACACACACACACACACACACACACACACACACACACACACACACACACACACACACACACACACACACACACACACACACACACACACACACACACACACACACACACACACACACACACACACACACACACACACACACACACACACACACACACACACACACACACACACACACACACACACACACACACACACACACACACACACACACACACACACACACACACACACACACACACACACACACACACACACACACACACACACACACACACACACACACACACACACACACACACACACACACACACACACACACACACACACACACACACACACACACACACACACACACACACACACACACACACACACACACACACACACACACACACACACACACACACACACACACACACACACACACACACACACACACACACACACACACACACACACACACACACACACACACACACACACACACACACACACACACACACACACACACACACACACACACACACACACACACACACACACACACACACACACACACACACACACACACACACACACACACACACACACACACACACACACACACACACACACACACACACACACACACACACACACACACACACACACACACACACACACACACACACACACACACACACACACACACACACACACACACACACACACACACACACACACACACACACACACACACACACACACACACACACACACACACACACACACACACACACACACACACACACACACACACACACACACACACACACACACACACACACACACACACACACACACACACACACACACACACACACACACACACACACACACACACACACACACACACACACACACACACACACACACACACACACACACACACACACACACACACACACACACACACACACACACACACACACACACACACACACACACACACACACACACACACACACACACACACACACACACACACACACACACACACACACACACACACACACACACACACACACACACACACACACACACACACACACACACACACACACACACACACACACACACACACACACACACACACACACACACACACACACACACACACACACACACACACACACACACACACACACACACACACACACACACACACACACACACACACACACACACACACACACACACACACACACACACACACACACACACACACACACACACACACACACACACACACACACACACACACACACACACACACACACACACACACACACACACACACACACACACACACACACACACACACACACACACACACACACACACACACACACACACACACACACACACACACACACACACACACACACACACACACACACACACACACACACACACACACACACACACACACACACACACACACACACACACACACACACACACACACACACACACACACACACACACACACACACACACACACACACACACACACACACACACACACACACACACACACACACACACACACACACACACACACACACACACACACACACACACACACACACACACACACACACACACACACACACACACACACACACACACACACACACACACACACACACACACACACACACACACACACACACACACACACACACACACACACACACACACACACACACACACACACACACACACACACACACACACACACACACACACACACACACACACACACACACACACACACACACACACACACACACACACACACACACACACACACACACACACACACACACACACACACACACACACACACACACACACACACACACACACACACACACACACACACACACACACACACACACACACACACACACACACACACACACACACACACACACACACACACACACACACACACACACACACACACACACACACACACACACACACACACACACACACACACACACACACACACACACACACACACACACACACACACACACACACACACACACACACACACACACACACACACACACACACACACACACACACAACACACACACACACACACACACACACACACACACACACACACACACACACACACACACACACACACACACACACACACACACACACACACACACACACACACACACACACACACACACACACACACACACACACACACACACACACACACACACACACACACACACACACACACACACACACACACACACACACACACACACACACACACACACACACACACACACACACACACACACACACACACACACACACACACACACACACACACACACACACACACACACACACACACACACACACACACACACACACACACACACACACACACACACACACACACACACACACACACACACACACACACACACACACACACACACACACACACACACACACACACACACACACACACACACACACACACACACACACACACACACACACACACACACACACACACACACACACACACACACACACACACACACACACACACACACACACACACACACACACACACACACACACACACACACACACACACACACACACACACACACACACACACACACACACACACACACACACACACACACACACACACACACACACACACACACACACACACACACACACACACACACACACACACACACACACACACACACACACACACACACACACACACACACACACACACACACACACACACACACACACACACACACACACACACACACACACACACACACACACACACACACACACACACACACACACACACACACACACACACACACACACACACACACACACACACACACACACACACACACACACACACACACACACACACACACACACACACACACACACACACACACACACACACACACACACACACACACACACACACACACACACACACACACACACACACACACACACACACACACACACACACACACACACACACACACACACACACACACACACACACACACACACACACACACACACACACACACACACACACACACACACACACACACACACACACACACACACACACACACACACACACACACACACACACACACACACACACACACACACACACACACACACACACACACACACACACACACACACACACACACACACACACACACACACACACACACACACACACACACACACACACACACACACACACACACACACACACACACACACACACACACACACACACACACACACACACACACACACACACACACACACACACACACACACACACACACACACACACACACACACACACACACACACACACACACACACACACACACACACACACACACACACACACACACACACACACACACACACACACACACACACACACACACACCACACACACACACACACACACACACACACACACACACACACACACACACACACACACACACACACACACACACACACACACACACACACACACACACACACACACACACACACACACACACACACACACACACACACACACACACACACACACACACACACACACACACACACACACACACACACACACACACACACACACACACACACACACACACACACACACACACACACACACACACACACACACACACACACACACACACACACACACACACACACACACACACACACACACACACACACACACACACACACACACACACACACACACACACACACACACACACACACACACACACACACACACACACACACACACACACACACACACACACACACACACACACACACACACACACACACACACACACACACACACACACACACACACACACACACACACACACACACACACACACACACACACACACACACACACACACACACACACACACACACACACACACACACACACACACACACACACACACACACACACACACACACACACACACACACACACACACACACACACACACACACACACACACACACACACACACACACACACACACACACACACACACACACACACACACACACACACACACACACACACACACACACACACACACACACACACACACACACACACACACACACACACACACACACACACACACACACACACACACACACACACACACACACACACACACACACACACACACACACACACACACACACACACACACACACACACACACACACACACACACACACACACACACACACACACACACACACACACACACACACACACACACACACACACACACACACACACACACACACACACACACACACACACACACACACACACACACACACACACACACACACACACACACACACACACACACACACACACACACACACACACACACACACACACACACACACACACACACACACACACACACACACACACACACACACACACACACACACACACACACACACACACACACACACACACACACACACACACACACACACACACACACACACACACACACACACACACACACACACACACACACACACACACACACACACACACACACACACACACACACACACACACACACACACACACACACACACACACACACACACACACACACACACACACACACACACACACACACACACACACACACACACACACACACACACACACACACACACACACACACACACACACACACACACACACACACACACACACACACACACACACACACACACACACACACACACACACACACACACACACACACACACACACACACACACACACACACACACACACACACACACACACACACACACACACACACACACACACACACACACACACACACACACACACACACACACACACACACACACACACACACACACACACACACACACACACACACACACACACACACACACACACACACACACACACACACACACACACACACACACACACACACACACACACACACACACACACACACACACACACACACACACACACACACACACACACACACACACACACACACACACACACACACACACACACACACACACACACACACACACACACACACACACACACACACACACACACACACACACACACACACACACACACACACACACACACACACACACACACACACACACACACACACACACACACACACACACACACACACACACACACACACACACACACACACACACACACACACACACACACACACACACACACACACACACACACACACACACACACACACACACACACACACACACACACACACACACACACACACACACACACACACACACACACACACACACACACACACACACACACACACACACACACACACACACACACACACACACACACACACACACACACACACACACACACACACACACACACACACACACACACACACACACACACACACACACACACACACACACACACACACACACACACACACACACACACACACACACACACACACACACACACACACACACACACACACACACACACACACACACACACACACACACACACACACACACACACACACACACACACACACACACACACACACACACACACACACACACACACACACACACACACACACACACACACACACACACACACACACACACACACACACACACACACACACACACACACACACACACACACACACACACACACACACACACACACACACACACACACACACACACACACACACACACACACACACACACACACACACACACACACACACACACACACACACACACACACACACACACACACACACACACACACACACACACACACACACACACACACACACACACACACACACACACACACACACACACACACACACACACACACACACACACACACACACACACACACACACACACACACACACACACACACACACACACACACACACACACACACACATATACACACACACACACACACACACACACACACACACACACACACACACACACACACACACACACACACACACACACACACACACACACACACACACACACACACACACACACACACACACACACACACACACACACACACACACACACACACACACACACACACACACACACACACACACACACACACACACACACACACACACACACACACACACACACACACACACACACACACACACACACACACACACACACACACACACACACACACACACACACACACACACACACACACACACACACACACACACACACACACACACACACACACACACACACACACACACACACACACACACACACACACACACACACACACACACACACACACACACACACACACACACACACACACACACACACACACACACACACACACACACACACACACACACACACACACACACACACACACACACACACACACACACACACACACACACACACACACACACACACACACACACACACACACACACACACACACACACACACACACACACACACACACACACACACACACACACACACACACACACACACACACACACACACACACACACACACACACACACACACACACACACACACACACACACACACACACACACACACACACACACACACACACACACACACACACACACACACACACACACACACACACACACACACACACACACACACACACACACACACACACACACACACACACACACACACACACACACACACACACACACACACACACACACACACACACACACACACACACACACACACACACACACACACACACACACACACACACACACACACACACACACACACACACACACACACACACACACACACACACACACACACACACACACACACACACACACACACACACACACACACACACACACACACACACACACACACACACACACACACACACACACACACACACACACACACACACACACACACACACACACACACACACACACACACACACACACACACACACACACACACACACACACACACACACACACACACACACACACACACACACACACACACACACACACACACACACACACACACACACACACACACACACACACACACACACACACACACACACACACACACACACACACACACACACACACACACACACACACACACACACACACACACACACACACACACACACACACACACACACACACACACACACACACACACACACACACACACACACACACACACACACACACACACACACACACACACACACACACACACACACACACACACACACACACACACACACACACACACACACACACACACACACACACACACACACACACACACACACACACACACACACACACACACACACACACACACACACACACACACACACACACACACACACACACACACACACACACACACACACACACACACACACACACACACACACACACACACACACACACACACACACACACACACACACACACACACACACACACACACACACACACACACACACACACACACACACACACACACACACACACACACACACACACACACACACACACACACACACACACACACACACACACACACACACACACACACACACACACACACACACACACACACACACACACACACACACACACACACACACACACACACACACACACACACACACACACACACACACACACACACACACACACACACACACACACACACACACACACACACACACACACACACACACACACACACACACACACACACACACACACACACACACACACACACACACACACACACACACACCCCCCCACACACACACACACACACACACACACACACACACACACACACACACACACACACACACACACACACACACACACACACACACACACACACACACACACACACACACACACACACACACACACACACACACACACACACACACACACACACACACACACACACACACACACACACACACACACACACACACACACACACACACACACACACACACACACACACACACACACACACACACACACACACACACACACACACACACACACACACACACACACACACACACACACACACACACACACACACACACACACACACACACACACACACACACACACACACACACACACACACACACACACACACACACACACACACACACACACACACACACACACACACACACACACACACACACACACACACACACACACACACACACACACACACACACACACACACACACACACACACACACACACACACACACACACACACACACACACACACACACACACACACACACACACACACACACACACAACACACACACACACACACACACACACACACACACACACACACACACACACACACACACACACACACACACACACACACACACACACACACACACACACACACACACACACACACACACACACACACACACACACACACACACACACACACACACACACACACACACACACACACACACACACACACACACACACACACACACACACACACACACACACACACACACACACACACACACACACACACACACACACACACACACACACACACACACACACACACACACACACACACACACACACACACACACACACACACACACACACACACACACACACACACACACACACACACACACACACACACACACACACACACACACACACACACACACACACACACACACACACACACACACACACACACACACACACACACACACACACACACACACACACACACACACACACACACACACACACACACACACACACACACACACACACACACACACACACACACACACACACACACACACACACACACACACACACACACACACACACACACACACACACACACACACACACACACACACACACACACACACACACACACACACACACACACACACACACACACACACACACACACACACACACACACACACACACACACACACACACACACACACACACACACACACACACACACACACACACACACACACACACACACACACACACACACACACACCACACACACACACACACACACACACACACACACACACACACACACACACACACACACACACACACACACACACACACACACACACACACACACACACACACACACACACACACACACACACACACACACACACACACACACACACACACACACACACACACACACACACACACACACACACACACACACACACACACACACACACACACACACACACACACACACACACACACACACACACACACACACACACACACACACACACACACACACACACACACACACACACACACACACACACACACACACACACACACACACACACACACACACACACACACACACACACACACACACACACACACACACACACACACACACACACACACACACACACACACACACACACACACACACACACACACACACACACACACACACACACACACACACACACACACACACACACACACACACACACACACACACACACACACACACACACACACACACACACACACACACACACACACACACACACACACACACACACACACACACACACACACACACACACACACACACACACACACACACACACACACACACACACACACACACACACACACACACACACACACACACACACACACACACACACACACACACACACACACACACACACACACACACACACACACACACACACACACACACACACACACACACACACACACACACACACACACACACACACACACACACACACACACACACACACACACACACACACACACACACACACACACACACACACACACACACACACACACACACACACACACACACACACACACACACACACACACACACACACACACACACACACACACACACACACACACACACACACACACACACACACACACACACACACACACACACACACACACACACACACACACACACACACACACACACACACACACACACACACACACACACACACACACACACACACACACACACACACACACACACACACACACACACACACACACACACACACACACACACACACACACACACACACACACACACACACACACACACACACACACACACACACACACACACACACACACACACACACACACACACACACACACACACACACACACACACACACACACACACACACACACACACACACACACACACACACACACACACACACACACACACACACACACACACACACACACACACACACACACACACACACACACACACACACACACACACACACACACACACACACACACACACACACACACACACACACACACACACACACACACACACACACACACACACACACACACACACACACACACACACACACACACACACACACACACACACACACACACACACACACACACACACACACACACACACACACACACACACACACACACACACACACACACACACACACACACACACACACACACACACACACACACACACACACACACACACACACACACACACACACACACACACACACACACACACACACACACACACACACACACACACACACACACACACACACACACACACACACACACACACACACACACACACACACACACACACACACACACACACACACACACACACACACACACACACACACACACACACACACACACACACACACACACACACACACACACACACACACACACACACACACACACACACACACACACACACACACACACACACACACACACACACACACACACACACACACACACACACACACACACACACACACACACACACACACACACACACACACACACACACACACACACACACACACACACACACACACACACACACACACACACACACACACACACACACACACACACACACACACACACACACACACACACACACACACACACACACACACACACACACACACACACACACACACACACACACACACACACACACACACACACACACACACACACACACACACACACACACACACACACACACACACACACACACACACACACACACACACACACACACACACACACACACACACACACACACACACACACACACACACACACACACACACACACACACACACACACACACACACACACACACACACACACACACACACACACACACACACACACACACACACACACACACACACACACACACACACACACACACACACACACACACACACACACACACACACACACACACACACACACACACACACACACACACACACACACACACACACACACACACACACACACACACACACACACACACACACACACACACACACACACACACACACACACACACACACACACACACACACACACACACACACACACACACACACACACACACACACACACACACACACACACACACACACACACACACACACACACACACACACACACACACACACACACACACACACACACACACACACACACACACACACACACACACACACACACACACACACACACACACACACACACACACACACACACACACACACACACACACACACACACACACACACACACACACACACACACACACACACACACACACACACACACACACACACACACACACACACAACACACACACACACACACACACACACACACACACACACACACACACACACACACACACACACACACACACACACACACACACACACACACACACACACACACACACACACACACACACACACACACACACACACACACACACACACACACACACACACACACACACACACACACACACACACACACACACACACACACACACACACACACACACACACACACACACACACACACACACACACACACACACACACACACACACACACACACACACACACACACACACACACACACACACACACACACACACACACACACACACACACACACACACACACACACACACACACACACACACACACACACACACACACACACACACACACACACACACACACACACCACACACACACACACACACACACACACACACACACACACACACACACACACACACACACACACACACACACACACACACACACACACACACACACACACACACACACACACACACACACACACACACACACACACACACACACACACACACACACACACACACACACACACACACACACACACACACACACACACACACACACACACACACACACACACACACACACACACACACACACACACACACACACACACACACACACACACACACACACACACACACACACACACACACACACACACACACACACACACACACACACACACACACACACACACACACACACACACACACACACACACACAACACACACACACACACACACACACACACACACACACACACACACACACACACACACACACACACACACACACACACACACACACACACACACACACACACACACACACACACACACACACACACACACACACACACACACACACACACACACACACACACACACACACACACACACACACACACACACACACACACACACACACACACACACACACACACACACACACACACACACACACACACACACACACACACACACACACACACACACACACACACACACACACACACACACACACACACACACACACACACACACACACACACACACACACACACACACACACACACACACACACACACACACACACACACACACACACACACACACACACCACACACACACACACACACACACACACACACACACACACACACACACACACACACACACACACACACACACACACACACACACACACACACACACACACACACACACACACACACACACACACACACACACACACACACACACACACACACACACACACACACACACACACACACACACACACACACACACACACACACACACACACACACACACACACACACACACACACACACACACACACACACACACACACACACACACACACACACACACACACACACACACACACACACACACACACACACACACACACACACACACACACACACACACACACACACACACACACACACACACACACACACACACACACACACACACACACACACACACACACACACACACACACACACACACACACACACACACACACACACACACACACACACACACACACACACACACACACACACACACACACACACACACACACACACACACACACACACACACACACACACACACACACACACACACACACACACACACACACACACACACACACACACACACACACACACACACACACACACACACACACACACACACACACACACACACACACACACACACACACACACACACACACACACACACACACACACACACACACACACACACACACACACACACACACACACACACACACACACACACACACACACACACACACACACACACACACACACACACACACACACACACACACACACACACACACACACACACACACACACACACACACACACACACACACACACACACACACACACACACACACACACACACACACACACACACACACACACACACACACACACACACACACACACACACACACACACACACACACACACACACACACACACACACACACACACACACACACACACACACACACACACACACACACACACACACACACACACACACACACACACACACACACACACACACACACACACACACACACACACACACACACACACACACACACACACACACACACACACACACACACACACACACACACACACACACACACACACACACACACACACACACACACACACACACACACACACACACACACACACACACACACACACACACACACACACACACACACACACACACACACACACACACACACACACACACACACACACACACACACACACACACACACACACACACACACACACACACACACACACACACACACACACACACACACACACACACACACACACACACACACACACACACACACACACACACACACACACACACACACACACACACACACACACACACACACACACACACACACACACACACACACACACACACACACACACACACACACACACACACACACACACACACACACACACACACACACACACACACACACACACACACACACACACACACACACACACACACACACACACACACACACACACACACACACACACACACACACACACACACACACACACACACACACACACACACACACACACACCACACACACACACACACACACACACACACACACACACACACACACACACACACACACACACACACACACACACACACACACACACACACACACACACACACACACACACACACACACACACACACACACACACACACACACACACACACACACACACACACACACACACACACACACACACACACACACACACACACACACACACACACACACACACACACACACACACACACACACACACACACACACACACACACACACACACACACACACACACACACACACACACACACACACACACACACACACACACACACACACACACACACACACACACACACACACACACACACACACACACACACACCACACACACACACACACACACACACACACACACACACACACACACACACACACACACACACACACACACACACACACACACACACACACACACACACACACACACACACACACACACACACACACACACACACACACACACACACACACACACACACACACACACACACACACACACACACACACACACACACACACACACACACACACACACACACACACACACACACACACACACACACACACACACACACACACACACACACACACACACACACACACACACACACACACACACACACACACACACACACACACACACACACACACACACACACACACACACACACACACACACACACACACACACACACACACACACACACACACACACACACACACACACACACACACACACACACACACACACACACACACACACACACACACACACACACACACACACACACACACACACACACACACACACACACACACACACACACACACACACACACACACACACACACACACACACACACACACACACACACACACACACACACACACACACACACACACACACACACACACACACACACACACACACACACACACACACACACACACACACACACACACACACACACACACACACACACACACACACACACACACACACACACACACACACACACACACACACACACACACACACACACACACACACACACACACACACACACACACACACACACACACACACACACACACACACACACACACACACACACACACACACACACACACACACACACACACACACACACACACACACACACACACACACACACACACACACACACACACACACACACACACACACACACACACACACACACACACACACACACACACACACACACACACACACACACACACACACACACACACACACACACACACACACACACACACACACACACACACACACACACACACACACACACACACACACACACACACACACACACACACACACACACACACACACACACACACACACACACACACACACACACACACACACACACACACACACACACACACACACACACACACACACACACACACACACACACACACACACACACACACACACACACACACACACACACACACACACACACACACACACACACACACACACACACACACACACACACACACACACACACACACACACACACACACACACACACACACACACACACACACACACACACACACACACACACACACACACACACACACACACACACACACACACACACACACACACACACACACACACACACACACACACACACACACACACACACACACACACACACACACACACACACACACACACACACACACACACACACACACACACACACACACACACACACACACACACACACACACACACACACACACACACACACACACACACACACACACACACACACACACACACACACACACACACACACACACACACACACACACACACACACACACACACACACACACACACACACACACACACACACACACACACACACACACACACACACACACACACACACACACACACACACACACACACACACACACACACACACACACACACACACACACACACACACACACACACACACACACACACACACACACACACACACACACACACACACACACACACACACACACACACACACACACACACACACACACACACACACACACACACACACACACACACACACACACACACACACACACACACACACACACACACACACACACACACACACACACACACACACACACACACACACACACACACACACACACACACACACACACACACACACACACACACACACACACACACACACACACACACACACACACACACACACACACACACACACACACACACACACACACACACACACACACACACACACACACACACACACACACACACACACACACACACACACACACACACACACACACACACACACACACACACACACACACACACACACACACACACACACACACACACACACACACACACACACACACACACACACACACACACACACACACACACACACACACACACACACACACACACACACACACACACACACACACACACACACACACACACACACACACACACACACACACACACACACACACACACACACACAACACACACACACACACACACACACACACACACACACACACACACACACACACACACACACACACACACACACACACACACACACACACACACACACACACACACACACACACACACACACACACACACACACACACACACACACACACACACACACACACACACACACACACACACACACACACACACACACACACACACACACACACACACACACACACACACACACACACACACACACACACACACACACACACACACACACACACACACACACACACACACACACACACACACACACACACACACACACACACACACACACACACACACACACACCACACACACACACACACACACACACACACACACACACACACACACACACACACACACACACACACACACACACACACACACACACACACACACACACACACACACACACACACACACACACACACACACACACACACACACACACACACACACACACACACACACACACACACACACACACACACACACACACACACACACACACACACACACACACACACACACACACACACACACACACACACACACACACACACACACACACACACACACACACACACACACACACACACACACACACACACACACACACACACACACACACACACACACACACACACACACACACACACACACACACACACACACACACACACACACACACACACACACACACACACACACACACACACACACACACACACACACACACACACACACACACACACACACACACACACACACACACACACACACACACACACACACACACACACACACACACACACACACACACACACACACACACACACACACACACACACACACACACACACACACACACACACACACACACACACACACACACACACACACACACACACACACACACACACACACACACACACACACACACACACACACACACACACACACACACACACACACACACACACACACACACACACACACACACACACACACACACACACACACACACACACACACACACACACACACACACACACACACACACACACAACACACACACACACACACACACACACACACACACACACACACACACACACACACACACACACACACACACACACACACACACACACACACACACACACACACACACACACACACACACACACACACACACACACACACACACACACACACACACACACACACACACACACACACACACACACACACACACACACACACACACACACACACACACACACACACACACACACACACACACACACACACACACACACACACACACACACACACACACACACACACACACACACACACACACACACACACACACACACACACACACACACACACACACACACACACACACACACACACACACACACACACACACACACACACACACACACACACACACACACACACACACACACACACACACACACACACACACACACACACACACACACACACACACACACACACACACACACACACACACACACACACACACACACACACACACACACACACACACACACACACACACACACACACACACACACACACACACACACACACACACACACACACACACACACACACACACACACACACACACACACACACACACACACACACACACACACACACACACACACACACACACACACACACACACACACACACACACACACACACACACACACACACACACACACACACACACACACACACACACACACACACACACACACACCACACACACACACACACACACACACACACACACACACACACACACACACACACACACACACACACACACACACACACACACACACACACACACACACACACACACACACACACACACACACACACACACACACACACACACACACACACACACACACACACACACACACACACACACACACACACACACACACACACACACACACACACACACACACACACACACACACACACACACACACACACACACACACACACACACACACACACACACACACACACACACACACACACACACACACACACACACACACACACACACACACACACACACACACACACACACACACACACACACACACACACACACACACACACACACACACACACACACACACACACACACACACACACACACACACACACACACACACACACACACACACACACACACACACACACACACACACACACACACACACACACACACACACACACACACACACACACACACACACACACACACACACACACACACACACACACACACACACACACACACACACACACACACACACACACACACACACACACACACACACACACACACACACACACACACACACACACACACACACACACACACACACACACACACACACACACACACACACACACACACACACACACACACACACACACACACACACACACACACACACACACACACACACACACACACACACACACACACACACACACACACACACACACACACACACACACACACACACACACACACACACACACACACACACACACACACACACACACACACACACACACACACACACACACACACACACACACACACACACACACACACACACACACACACACACACACACACACACACACACACACACACACACACACACACACACACACACACACACACACACACACACACACACACACACACACACACACACACACACACACACACACACACACACACACACACACACACACACACACACACACACACACACACACACACACACACACACACACACACACACACACACACACACACACACACACACACACACACACACACACACACACACACACACACACACACACACACACACACACACACACACACACACACACACACACACACACACACACACACACACACACACACACACACACACACACACACACACACACACACACACACACACACACACACACACACACACACACACACACACACACACACACACACACACACACACACACACACACACACACACACACACACACACACACACACACACACACACACACACACACACACACACACACACACACACACACACACACACACACACACACACACACACACACACACACACACACACACACACACACACACACACACACACACACACACACACACACACACACACACACACACACACACACACACACACACACACACACACACACACACACACACACACACACACACACACACACCACACACACACACACACACACACACACACACACACACACACACACACACACACACACACACACACACACACACACACACACACACACACACACACACACACACACACACACACACACACACACACACACACACACACACACACACACACACACACACACACACACACACACACACACACACACACACACACACACACACACACACACACACACACACACACACACACACACACACACACACACACACACACACACACACACACACACACACACACACACACACACACACACACACACACACACACACACACACACACACACACACACACACACACACACACACACACACACACACACACACACACACACACACACACACACACACACACACACACACACACACACACACACACACACACACACACACACACACACACACACACACACACACACACACACACACACACACACACACACACACACACACACACACACACACACACACACACACACACACACACACACACACACACACACACACACACACACACACACACACACACACACACACACACACACACACACACACACACACACACACACACACACACACACACACACACACACACACACACACACACACACACACACACACACACACACACACACACACACACACACACACACACACACACACACACACACACACACACACACACACACACACACACACACACACACACACACACACACACACACACACACACACACACACACACACACACACACACACACACACACACACACACACACACACACACACACACACACACACACACACACACACACACACACACACACACACACACACACACACACACACACACACACACACACACACACACACACACACACACACACACACACACACACACACACACACACACACACACACACACACACACACACACACACACACACACACACACACACACACACACACACACACACACACACACACACACACACACACACACACACACACACACACACACACACACACACACACACACACACACACACACACACACACACACACACACACACACACACACACACACACACACACACACACACACACACACACACACACACACACACACACACACACACACACACACACACACACACACACACACACACACACACACACACACACACACACACACACACACACACACACACACACACACACACACACACACACACACACACACACACACACACACACACACACACACACACACACACACACACACACACACACACACACACACACACACACACACACACACACACACACACACACACACACACACACACACACACACACACACACACACACACACACACACACACACACACACACACACACACACACACACACACACACACACACACACACACACACACACACACACACACACACACACACACACACACACACACACACACACACACACACACACACACACACACACACACACACACACACACACACACACACACACACACACACACACACACACACACACACACACACACACACACACACACACACACACACACACACACACACACACACACACACACACACACACACACACACACACACACACACACACACACACACACACACACACACACACACACACACACACACACACACACACACACACACACACACACACACACACACACACACACACACACACACACACACACACACACACACACACACACACACACACACACACACACACACACACACACACACACACACACACACACACACACACACACACACACACACACACACACACACACACACACACACACACACACACACACACACACACACACACACACACACACACACACACACACACACACACACACACACACACACACACACACACACACACACACACACACACACACACACACACACACACACACACACACACACACACACACACACACACACACACACACACACACACACACACACACACACACACACACACACACACACACACACACACACACACACACACACACACACACACACACACACACACACACACACACACACACACACACACACACACACACACACACACACACACACACACACACACACACACACACACACACACACACCACACACACACACACACACACACACACACACACACACACACACACACACACACACACACACACACACACACACACACACACACACACACACACACACACACACACACACACACACACACACACACACACACACACACACACACACACACACACACACACACACACACACACACACACACACACACACACACACACACACACACACACACACACACACACACACACACACACACACACACACACACACACACACACACACACACACACACACACACACACACACACACACACACACACACACACACACACACACACACACACACACACACACACACACACACACACACACACACACACACACACACACACACACACACACACACACACACACACACACACACACACACACACACACACACACACACACACACACACACACACACACACACACACACACACACACACACACACACACACACACACACACACACACACACACACACACACACACACACACACACACACACACACACACACACACACACACACACACACACACACACACACACACACACACACACACACACACACACACACACACACACACACACACACACACACACACACACACACACACACACACACACACACACACACACACACACACACACACACACACACACACACACACACACACACACACACACACACACCACACACACACACACACACACACACACACACACACACACACACACACACACACACACACACACACACACACACACACACACACACACACACACACACACACACACACACACACACACACACACACACACACACACACACACACACACACACACACACACACACACACACACACACACACACACACACACACACACACACACACACACACACACACACACACACACACACACACACACACACACACACACACACACACACACACACACACACACACACACACACACACACACACACACACACACACACACACACACACACACACACACACACACACACACACCACACACACACACACACACACACACACACACACACACACACACACACACACACACACACACACACACACACACACACACACACACACACACACACACACACACACACACACACACACACACACACACACACACACACACACACACACACACACACACACACACACACACACACACACACACACACACACACACACACACACACACACACACACACACACACACACACACACACACACACACACACACACACACACACACACACACACACACACACACACACACACACACACACACACACACACACACACACACACACACACACACACACACACACACACACACACACACACACACACACACACACACACACACACACACACACACACACACACACACACACACACACACACACACACACACACACACACACACACACACACACACACACACACACACACACACACACACACACACACACACACACACACACACACACACACACACACACACACACACACACACACACACACACACACACACACACACACACACACACACACACACACACACACACACACACACACACACACACACACACACACACACACACACACACACACACACACACACACACACACACACACACACACACACACACACACACACACACACACACACACACACACACACACACACACACACACACACACACACACACACACACACACACACACACACACACACCACACACACACACACACACACACACACACACACACACACACACACACACACACACACACACACACACACACACACACACACACACACACACACACACACACACACACACACACACACACACACACACACACACACACACACACACACACACACACACACACACACACACACACACACACACACACACACACACACACACACACACACACACACACACACACACACACACACACACACACACACACACACACACACACACACACACACACACACACACACACACACACACACACACACACACACACACACACACACACACACACACACACACACACACACACACACACACACACACACACACACACACACACACACACACACACACACAACACACACACACACACACACACACACACACACACACACACACACACACACACACACACACACACACACACACACACACACACACACACACACACACACACACACACACACACACACACACACACACACACACACACACACACACACACACACACACACACACACACACACACACACACACACACACACACACACACACACACACACACACACACACACACACACACACACACACACACACACACACACACACACACACACACACACACACACACACACACACACACACACACACACACACACACACACACACACACACACACACACACACACACACACACACACACACACACACACCACACACACACACACACACACACACACACACACACACACACACACACACACACACACACACACACACACACACACACACACACACACACACACACACACACACACACACACACACACACACACACACACACACACACACACACACACACACACACACACACACACACACACACACACACACACACACACACACACACACACACACACACACACACACACACACACACACACACACACACACACACACACACACACACACACACACACACACACACACACACACACACACACACACACACACACACACACACACACACACACACACACACACACACACACACACACACACACACACACACACACACACACACACACACACACACACACACACACACACACACACACACCACACACACACACACACACACACACACACACACACACACACACACACACACACACACACACACACACACACACACACACACACACACACACACACACACACACACACACACACACACACACACACACACACACACACACACACACACACACACACACACACACACACACACACACACACACACACACACACACACACACACACACACACACACACACACACACACACACACACACACACACACACACACACACACACACACACACACACACACACACACACACACACACACACACACACACACACACACACACACACACACACACACACACACACACACACACACACACACACACACACACACACACACACACACACACACACACACACACACACACACACACACACACACACACACACACACACACACACACACACACACACACACACACACACACACACACACACACACACACACACACACACACACACACACACACACACACACACACACACACACACACACACACACACACACACACACACACACACACACACACACACACACACACACACACACACACACACACACACACACACACACACACACACACACACACACACACACACACACACACACACACACACACACACACACACACACACACACACACACACACACACACACACACACACACACACACACACACACACACACACACACACACACACACACACACACACACACACACACACACACACACACACACACACACACACACACACACACACACACACACACACACACACACACACACACACACACACACACACACACACACACACACACACACACACACACACACACACACACACACACACACACACACACACACACACACACACACACACACACACACACACACACACACACACACACACACACACACACACACACACACACACACACACACACACACACACACACACACACACACACACACACACACACACACACACACACACACACACACACACACACACACACACACACACACACACACACACACACACACACACACACACACACACACACACACACACACACACACACACACACACACACACACACACACACACACACACACACACACACACACACACACACACACACACAACACACACACACACACACACACACACACACACACACACACACACACACACACACACACACACACACACACACACACACACACACACACACACACACACACACACACACACACACACACACACACACACACACACACACACACACACACACACACACACACACACACACACACACACACACACACACACACACACACACACACACACACACACACACACACACACACACACACACACACACACACACACACACACACACACACACACACACACACACACACACACACACACACACACACACACACACACACACACACACACACACACACACACACACACACACACACACACACACACACACACACACACACACACACACACACACACACACACACACACACACACACACACACACACACACACACACACACACACACACACACACACACACACACACACACACACACACACACACACACACACACACACACACACACACACACACACACACACACACACACACACACACACACACACACACACACACACACACACACACACACACACACACACACACACACACACACACACACACACACACACACACACACACACACACACACACACACACACACACACACACACACACACACACACACACACACACACACACACACACACACACACACACACACACACACACACACACACACACACACACACACACACACACACACACACACACACACACACACACACACACACACACACACCACACACACACACACACACACACACACACACACACACACACACACACACACACACACACACACACACACACACACACACACACACACACACACACACACACACACACACACACACACACACACACACACACACACACACACACACACACACACACACACACACACACACACACACACACACACACACACACACACACACACACACACACACACACACACACACACACACACACACACACACACACACACACACACACACACACACACACACACACACACACACACACACACACACACACACACACACACACACACACACACACACACACACACACACACACACACACACACACACACACACACACACACACACACACACACACACACACACACACACACACACACACACACACACACACACACACACACACACAACACACACACACACACACACACACACACACACACACACACACACACACACACACACACACACACACACACACACACACACACACACACACACACACACACACACACACACACACACACACACACACACACACACACACACACACACACACACACACACACACACACACACACACACACACACACACACACACACACACACACACACACACACACACACACACACACACACACACACACACACACACACACACACACACACACACACACACACACACACACACACACACACACACACACACACACACACACACACACACACACACACACACACACACACACACACACACACACACACACACACACACACACACACACACACACACACACACACACACACACACACACACACACACACACACACACACACCACACACACACACACACACACACACACACACACACACACACACACACACACACACACACACACACACACACACACACACACACACACACACACACACACACACACACACACACACACACACACACACACACACACACACACACACACACACACACACACACACACACACACACACACACACACACACACACACACACACACACACACACACACACACACACACACACACACACACACACACACACACACACACACACACACACACACACACACACACACACACACACACACACACACACACACACACACACACACACACACACACACACACACACACACACACACACACACACACACACACACACACACACACACACACACACACACACACACACACACACACACACACACACACACACACACACACACACACACACACACACACACACACACACACACACACACACACACACACACACACACACACACACACACACACACACACACACACACACACACACACACACACACACACACACACACACACACACACACACACACACACACACACACACACACACACACACACACACACACACACACACACACACACACACACACACACACACACACACACACACACACACACACACACACACACACACACACACACACACACACACACACACACACACACACACACACACACACACACACACACACACACACACACACACACACACACACACACACACACACACACACACACACACACACACACACACACACACACACACACACACACACACACACACACACACACACACACACACACACACACACACACACACACACACACACACACACACACACACACACACACACACACACACACACACACACACACACACACACACACACACACACACACACACACACACACACACACACACACACACACACACACACACACACACACACACACACACACACACACACACACACACACACACACACACACACACACACACACACACACACACACACACACACACACACACACACACACACACACACACACACACACACACACACACACACACACACACACACACACACACACACACACACACACACACACACACACACACACACACACACACACACACACACACACACACACACACACACACACACACACACACACACACACACACACACACACACACACACACACACACACACACACACACACACACACACACACACACACACACACACACACACACACACACACACACACACACACACACACACACACACACACACACACACACACACACACACACACACACACACACACACACACACACACACACACACACACACACACACACACACACACACACACACACACACACACACACACACACACACACACACACACACACACACACACACACACACACACACACACACACACACACACACACACACACACACACACACACACACACACACACACACACACACACACACACACACACACACACACACACACACACACACACACACACACACACACACACACACACACACACACACACACACACACACACACACACACACACACACACACACACACACACACACACACACACACACACACACACACACACACACACACACACACACACACACACACACACACACACACACACACACACACACACACACACACACACACACACACACACACACACACACACACACACACACACACACACACACACACACACACACACACACACACACACACACACACACACACACACACACACACACACACACACACACACACACACACACACACACACACACACACACACACACACACACACACACACACACACACACACACACACACACACACACACACACACACACACACACACACACACACCACACACACACACACACACACACACACACACACACACACACACACACACACACACACACACACACACACACACACACACACACACACACACACACACACACACACACACACACACACACACACACACACACACACACACACACACACACACACACACACACACACACACACACACACACACACACACACACACACACACACACACACACACACACACACACACACACACACACACACACACACACACACACACACACACACACACACACACACACACACACACACACACACACACACACACACACACACACACACACACACACACACACACACACACACACACACACACACACACACACACACACACACACACACACACACACACACACACACACACACACACACACACACACACACACACACACACACACACACACACACACACACACACACACACACACACACACACACACACACACACACACACACACACACACACACACACACACACACACACACACACACACACACACACACACACACACACACACACACACACACACACACACACACACACACACACACACACACACACACACACACACACACACACACACACACACACACACACACACACACACACACACACACACACACACACACACACACACACACACACACACACACACACACACACACACACACACACACACACACACACCACACACACACACACACACACACACACACACACACACACACACACACACACACACACACACACACACACACACACACACACACACACACACACACACACACACACACACACACACACACACACACACACACACACACACACACACACACACACACACACACACACACACACACACACACACACACACACACACACACACACACACACACACACACACACACACACACACACACACACACACACACACACACACACACACACACACACACACACACACACACACACACACACACACACACACACACACACACACACACACACACACACACACACACACACACACACACACACACACACACACACACACACACACACACACACACACACACACACACACACACACACACACACACCACACACACACACACACACACACACACACACACACACACACACACACACACACACACACACACACACACACACACACACACACACACACACACACACACACACACACACACACACACACACACACACACACACACACACACACACACACACACACACACACACACACACACACACACACACACACACACACACACACACACACACACACACACACACACACACACACACACACACACACACACACACACACACACACACACACACACACACACACACACACACACACACACACACACACACACACACACACACACACACACACACACACACACACACACACACACACACACACACACACACACACACACACACACACACACACACACACACACACACACACACACACACACACACACACACACACACACACACACACACACACACACACACACACACACACACACACACACACACACACACACACACACACACACACACACACACACACACACACACACACACACACACACACACACACACACACACACACACACACACACACACACACACACACACACACACACACACACACACACACACACACACACACACACACACACACACACACACACACACACACACACACACACACACACACACACACACACACACACACACACACACACACACACACACACACACACACACACACACACACACACACACACACACACACACACACACACACACACACACACACACACACACACACACACACACACACACACACACACACACACACACACACACACACACACACACACACACACACACACACACACACACACACACACACACACACACACACACACACACACACACACACACACACACACACACACACACACACACACACACACACACACACACACACACACACACACACACACACACACACACACACACACACACACACACACACACACACACACACACACACACACACACACACACACACACACACACACACACACACACACACACACACACACACACACACACACACACACACACACACACACACACACACACACACACACACACACACACACACACACACACACACACACACACACACACACACACACACACACACACACACACACACACACACACACACACACACACACACACACACACACACACACACACACACACACACACACACACACACACACACACACACACACACACACACACACACACACACACACACACACACACACACACACACACACACACACACACACACACACACACACACACACACACACACACACACACACACACACACACACACACACACACACACACACACACACACACACACACACACACACACACACACACACACACACACACACACACACACACACACACACACACACACACACACACACACACACACACACACACACACACACACACACACACACACACACACACACACACACACACACACACACACACACACACACACACACACACACACACACACACACACACACACACACACACACACACACACACACACACACACACACACACACACACACACACACACACACACACACACACACACACACACACACACACACACACACACACACACACACACACACACACACACACACACACACACACACACACACACACACACACACACACACACACACACACACACACACACACACACACACACACACACACACACACACACACACACACACACACACACACACACACACACACACACACACACACACACACACACACACACACACACACACACACACACACACACACACACACACACACACACACACACACACACACACACACACACACACACACACACACACACACACACACACACACACACACACACACACACACACACACACACACACACACACACACACACACACACACACACACACACACACACACACACACACACACACACACACACACACACACACACACACACACACACACACACACACACACACACACACACACACACACACACACACACACACACACACACACACACACACACACACACACACACACACACACACACACACACACACACACACACACACACACACACACACACACACACACACACACACACACACACACACACACACACACACACACACACACACACACACACACACACACACACACACACACACACACACACACACACACACACACACACACACACACACACACACACACACACACACACACACACACACACACACACACACACACACACACACACACACACACACACACACACACACACACACACACACACACACACACACACACACACACACACACACACACACACACACACACACACACACACACACACACACACACACACACACACACACACACACACACACACACACACACACACACACACACACACACACACACACACACACACACACACACACACACACACACACACACACACACACACACACACACACACACACACACACACACACACACACACACACACACACACACACACACACACACACACACACACACACACACACACACACACACACACACACACACACACACACACACACACACACACACACACCACACACACACACACACACACACACACACACACACACACACACACACACACACACACACACACACACACACACACACACACACACACACACACACACACACACACACACACACACACACACACACACACACACACACACACACACACACACACACACACACACACACACACACACACACACACACACACACACACACACACACACACACACACACACACACACACACACACACACACACACACACACACACACACACACACACACACACACACACACACACACACACACACACACACACACACACACACACACACACACACACACACACACACACACACACACACACACACACACACACACACACACACACACACACACACACACACACACACACACACACACACACACCACACACACACACACACACACACACACACACACACACACACACACACACACACACACACACACACACACACACACACACACACACACACACACACACACACACACACACACACACACACACACACACACACACACACACACACACACACACACACACACACACACACACACACACACACACACACACACACACACACACACACACACACACACACACACACACACACACACACACACACACACACACACACACACACACACACACACACACACACACACACACACACACACACACACACACACACACACACACACACACACACACACACACACACACACACACACACACACACACACACACACACACACACACACACACACACACACACACACACACACACACACACACCACACACACACACACACACACACACACACACACACACACACACACACACACACACACACACACACACACACACACACACACACACACACACACACACACACACACACACACACACACACACACACACACACACACACACACACACACACACACACACACACACACACACACACACACACACACACACACACACACACACACACACACACACACACACACACACACACACACACACACACACACACACACACACACACACACACACACACACACACACACACACACACACACACACACACACACACACACACACACACACACACACACACACACACACACACACACACACACACACACACACACACCACACACACACACACACACACACACACACACACACACACACACACACACACACACACACACACACACACACACACACACACACACACACACACACACACACACACACACACACACACACACACACACACACACACACACACACACACACACACACACACACACACACACACACACACACACACACACACACACACACACACACACACACACACACACACACACACACACACACACACACACACACACACACACACACACACACACACACACACACACACACACACACACACACACACACACACACACACACACACACACACACACACACACACACACACACACACACACACACACACACACACACACACACACACACACACACACACACACACACACACACACACACACACACACACACACACACACACACACACACACACACACACACACACACACACACACACACACACACACACACACACACACACACACACACACACACACACACACACACACACACACACACACACACACACACACACACACACACACACACACACACACACACACACACACACACACACACACACACACACACACACACACACACACACACACACACACACACACACACACACACACACACACACACACACACACACACACAACACACACACACACACACACACACACACACACACACACACACACACACACACACACACACACACACACACACACACACACACACACACACACACACACACACACACACACACACACACACACACACACACACACACACACACACACACACACACACACACACACACACACACACACACACACACACACACACACACACACACACACACACACACACACACACACACACACACACACACACACACACACACACACACACACACACACACACACACACACACACACACACACACACACACACACACACACACACACACACACAACACACACACACACACACACACACACACACACACACACACACACACACACACACACACACACACACACACACACACACACACACACACACACACACACACACACACACACACACACACACACACACACACACACACACACACACACACACACACACACACACACACACACACACACACACACACACACACACACACACACACACACACACACACACACACACACACACACACACACACACACACACACACACACACACACACACACACACACACACACACACACACACACACACACACACACACACACACACACACACACACACACACACACACACACACACACACACACACACACACACACACACACACACACACACACACACACACACACACACACACACACACACACACACACACACACACACACACACACACACACACACACACACACACACACACACACACACACACACACACACACACACACACACACACACACACACACACACACACACACACACACACACACACACACACACACACACACACACACACACACACACACACACACACACACACACACACACACACACACACACACACACACACACACACACACACACACACACACACACACACACACACACACACACACACACACACACACACACACACACACACACACACACACACACACACACACACACACACACACACACACACACACACACACACACACACACACACACACACACACACACACACACACACACACACACACACACACACACACACACACACACACACACACACACACACACACACACACACACACACACACACACACACACACACACACACACACACACACACACACACACACACACACACACACACACACACACACACACACACACACACACACACACACACACACACACACACACACACACACACACACACACACACACACACACACACACACACACACACACACACACACACACACCACACACACACACACACACACACACACACACACACACACACACACACACACACACACACACACACACACACACACACACACACACACACACACACACACACACACACACACACACACACACACACACACACACACACACACACACACACACACACACACACACACACACACACACACACACACACACACACACACACACACACACACACACACACACACACACACACACACACACACACACACACACACACACACACACACACACACACACACACACACACACACACACACACACACACACACACACACACACACACACACACACACACACACACAACACACACACACACACACACACACACACACACACACACACACACACACACACACACACACACACACACACACACACACACACACACACACACACACACACACACACACACACACACACACACACACACACACACACACACACACACACACACACACACACACACACACACACACACACACACACACACACACACACACACACACACACACACACACACACACACACACACACACACACACACACACACACACACACACACACACACACACACACACACACACACACACACACACACACACACACACACACACACACACACACACACACACACACACACACACACACACACACACACACACACACACACACACACACACACACACACACACACACACACACACACACACACACACACACACACACACACACACACACACACACACACACACACACACACACACACACACACACACACACACACACACACACACACACACACACACACACACACACACACACACACACACACACACACACACACACACACACACACACACACACACACACACACACACACACACACACACACACACACACACACACACACACACACACACACACACACACACACACACACACACACACACACACACACACACACACACACACACACACACACACACACACACACACACACACACACACACACACACACACACACACACACACACACCACACACACACACACACACACACACACACACACACACACACACACACACACACACACACACACACACACACACACACACACACACACACACACACACACACACACACACACACACACACACACACACACACACACACACACACACACACACACACACACACACACACACACACACACACACACACACACACACACACACACACACACACACACACACACACACACACACACACACACACACACACACACACACACACACACACACACACACACACACACACACACACACACACACACACACACACACACACACACACACACACACACACACACACACACACACACACACACACACACACACACACACACACACACACACACACACACACACACACACACACACACACACACACACACACACACACACACACACACACACACACACACACACACACACACACACACACACACACACACACACACACACACACACACACACACACACACACACACACACACACACACACACACACACACACACACACACACACACACACACACACACACACACACACACACACACACACACACACACACACACACACACACACACACACACACACACACACACACACACACACACACACACACACACACACACACACACACACACACACACACACACACACACACACACACACACACACACACACACACACACACACACACACACACACACACACACACACACACACCACACACACACACACACACACACACACACACACACACACACACACACACACACACACACACACACACACACACACACACACACACACACACACACACACACACACACACACACACACACACACACACACACACACACACACACACACACACACACACACACACACACACACACACACACACACACACACACACACACACACACACACACACACACACACACACACACACACACACACACACACACACACACACACACACACACACACACACACACACACACACACACACACACACACACACACACACACACACACACACACACACACACACACACACACACACACACACACACACACACACACACACACACACACACACACACCACACACACACACACACACACACACACACACACACACACACACACACACACACACACACACACACACACACACACACACACACACACACACACACACACACACACACACACACACACACACACACACACACACACACACACACACACACACACACACACACACACACACACACACACACACACACACACACACACACACACACACACACACACACACACACACACACACACACACACACACACACACACACACACACACACACACACACACACACACACACACACACACACACACACACACACACACACACACACACACACACACACACACACACACACACACACACACACACACACACACACACACACACACACACACACACCACACACACACACACACACACACACACACACACACACACACACACACACACACACACACACACACACACACACACACACACACACACACACACACACACACACACACACACACACACACACACACACACACACACACACACACACACACACACACACACACACACACACACACACACACACACACACACACACACACACACACACACACACACACACACACACACACACACACACACACACACACACACACACACACACACACACACACACACACACACACACACACACACACACACACACACACACACACACACACACACACACACACACACACACACACACACACACACACACACACACACACACACACACACACACACACACACACACACACACACACACACACACACACACACACACACACACACACACACACACACACACACACACACACACACACACACACACACACACACACACACACACACACACACACACACACACACACACACACACACACACACACACACACACACACACACACACACACACACACACACACACACACACACACACACACACACACACACACACACACACACACACACACACACACACACACACACACACACACACACACACACACACACACACACACACACACACACACACACACACACACACACACACACACACACACACACACACACACACACACACACACACACACACACACACACACACACACACACACCACACACACACACACACACACACACACACACACACACACACACACACACACACACACACACACACACACACACACACACACACACACACACACACACACACACACACACACACACACACACACACACACACACACACACACACACACACACACACACACACACACACACACACACACACACACACACACACACACACACACACACACACACACACACACACACACACACACACACACACACACACACACACACACACACACACACACACACACACACACACACACACACACACACACACACACACACACACACACACACACACACACACACACACACACACACACACACACACACACACACACACACACACACACACACACACACACACACACACACACACACACACACACACACACACACACACACACACACACACACACACACACACACACACACACACACACACACACACACACACACACACACACACACACACACACACACACACACACACACACACACACACACACACACACACACACACACACACACACACACACACACACACACACACACACACACACACACACACACACACACACACACACACACACACACACACACACACACACACACACACACACACACACACACACACACACACACACACACACACACACACACACACACACACACACACACACACACACACACACACACACACACACACACACACACACACACACACACACACACACACACACACACACACACACACACACACACACACACACACACACACACACACACACACACACACACACACACACACACACACACACACACACACACACACACACACACACACACACACACACACACACACACACACACACACACACACACACACACACACACACACACACACACACACACACACACACACACACACACACACACACACACACACACACACACACACACACACACACACACACACACACACACACACACACACACACACACACACACACACACACACACACACACACACACACACACACACACACACACACACACACACACACACACACACACACACACACACACACACACACACACACACACACACACACACACACACACACACACACACACACACACACACACACACACACACACACACACACACACACACACACACACACACACACACACACACACACACACACACACACACACACACACACACACACACACACACACACACACACACACACACACACACACACACACACACACACACACACACACACACACACACACACACACACACACACACACACACACACACACACACACACACACACACACACACACACACACACACACACACACACACACACACACACACACACACACACACACACACACACACACACACACACACACACACACACACACACACACACACACACACACACACACACACACACACACACACACACACACACACACACACACACACACACACACACACACACACACACACACACACACACACACACACACACACACACACACACACACACACACACACACACACACACACACACACACACACACACACACACACACACACACACACACACACACACACACACACACACACACACACACACACACACACACACACACACACACACACACACACACACACACACACACACACACACACACACACACACACACACACACACACACACACACACACACACACACACACACACACACACACACACACACACACACACACACACACACACACACACACACACACACACACACACACACACACACACACACACACACACACACACACACACACACACACACACACACACACACACACACACACACACACACACACACACACACACACACACACACACACACACACACACACACACACACACACACACACACACACACACACACACACACACACACACACACACACACACACACACACACACACACACACACACACACACACACACACACACACACACACACACACACACACACACACACACACACACACACACACACACACACACACACACACACACACACACACACACACACACACACACACACACACACACACACACACACACACACACACACACACACACACACACACACACACACACACACACACACACACACACACACACACACACACACACACACACACACACACACACACACACACACACACACACACACACACACACACACACACACACACACACACACACAACACACACACACACACACACACACACACACACACACACACACACACACACACACACACACACACACACACACACACACACACACACACACACACACACACACACACACACACACACACACACACACACACACACACACACACACACACACACACACACACACACACACACACACACACACACACACACACACACACACACACACACACACACACACACACACACACACACACACACACACACACACACACACACACACACACACACACACACACACACACACACACACACACACACACACACACACACACACACACACACACACACACACACACACACACACACACACACACACACACACACACACACACACACACACACACACACACACACACACACACACACACACCACACACACACACACACACACACACACACACACACACACACACACACACACACACACACACACACACACACACACACACACACACACACACACACACACACACACACACACACACACACACACACACACACACACACACACACACACACACACACACACACACACACACACACACACACACACACACACACACACACACACACACACACACACACACACACACACACACACACACACACACACACACACACACACACACACACACACACACACACACACACACACACACACACACACACACACACACACACACACACACACACACACACACACACACACACACACACACACACACACACACACACACACACACACACACACACACACACACACACACACACACACACACACACACACACACACACACACACACACACACACACACACACACACACACACACACACACACACACACACACACACACACACACACACACACACACACACACACACACACACACACACACACACACACACACACACACACACACACACACACACACACACACACACACACACACACACACACACACACACACACACACACACACACACACACACACACACACACACACACACACACACACACACACACACACACACACACACACACACACACACACACACACACACACACACACACACACACACACACACACACACACACACACACACACACACACACACACACACACACACACACACACACACACACACACACCACACACACACACACACACACACACACACACACACACACACACACACACACACACACACACACACACACACACACACACACACACACACACACACACACACACACACACACACACACACACACACACACACACACACACACACACACACACACACACACACACACACACACACACACACACACACACACACACACACACACACACACACACACACACACACACACACACACACACACACACACACACACACACACACACACACACACACACACACACACACACACACACACACACACACACACACACACACACACACACACACACACACACACACACACACACACACACACACACACACACACACACACACACACACACCACACACACACACACACACACACACACACACACACACACACACACACACACACACACACACACACACACACACACACACACACACACACACACACACACACACACACACACACACACACACACACACACACACACACACACACACACACACACACACACACACACACACACACACACACACACACACACACACACACACACACACACACACACACACACACACACACACACACACACACACACACACACACACACACACACACACACACACACACACACACACACACACACACACACACACACACACACACACACACACACACACACACACACACACACACACACACACACACACACACACCACACACACACACACACACACACACACACACACACACACACACACACACACACACACACACACACACACACACACACACACACACACACACACACACACACACACACACACACACACACACACACACACACACACACACACACACACACACACACACACACACACACACACACACACACACACACACACACACACACACACACACACACACACACACACACACACACACACACACACACACACACACACACACACACACACACACACACACACACACACACACACACACACACACACACACACACACACACACACACACACACACACACACACACACACACACACACACACACACACACACACACACACACACACACACACACACACACACACACACACACACACACACACACACACACACACACACACACACACACACACACACACACACACACACACACACACACACACACACACACACACACACACACACACACACACACACACACACACACACACACACACACACACACACACACACACACACACACACACACACACACACACACACACACACACACACACACACACACACACACACACACACACACACACACACACACACACACACACACACACACACACACACACACACACACACACACACACACACACACACACACACACACACACACACACACACACACACACACACACACACACACACACACACACACACACACACACACACACACACACACACACACACACACACACACACACACACACACACACACACACACACACACACACACACACACACACACACACACACACACACACACACACACACACACACACACACACACACACACACACACACACACACACACACACACACACACACACACACACACACACACACACACACACACACACACACACACACACACACACACACACACACACACACACACACACACACACACACACACACACACACACACACACACACACACACACACACACACACACACACACACACACACACACACACACACACACACACACACACACACACACACACACACACACACACACACACACACACACACACACACACACACACACACACACACACACACACACACACACACACACACACACACACACACACACACACACACACACACACACACACACACACACACACACACACACACACACACACACACACACACACACACACACACACACACACACACACACACACACACACACACACACACACACACACACACACACACACACACACACACACACACACACACACACACACACACACACACACACACACACACACACACACACACACACACACACACACACACACACACACACACACACACACACACACACACACACACACACACACACACACACACACACACACACACACACACACACACACACACACACACACACACACACACACACACACACACACACACACACACACACACACACACACACACACACACACACACACACACACACACACACACACACACACACACACACACACACACACACACACACACACACACACACACACACACACACACACACACACACACACACACACACACACACCCCCCCCCCCCCCCCCCCCACACACACACACACACACACACACACACACACACACACACACACACACACACACACACACACACACACACACACACACACACACACACACACACACACACACACACACACACACACACACACACACACACACACACACACACACACACACACACACACACACACACACACACACACACACACACACACACACACACACACACACACACACACACACACACACACACACACACACACACACACACACACACACACACACACACACACACACACACACACACACACACACACACACACACACACACACACACACACACACACACACACACACACACACACACACACACACACACACACACACACACACACACACACACACACACACACACACACACACACACACACACACACACACACACACACACACACACACACACACACACACACACACACACACACACACACACACACACACACACACACACACACACACACACACACACACACACACACACACACACACACACACACACACACACACACACACACACACACACACACACACACACACACACACACACACACACACACACACACACACACACACACACACACACACACACACACACACACACACACACACACACACACACACACACACACACACACACACACACACACACACACACACACACACACACACACACACACACACACACACACACACACACACACACACACACACACACACACACACACACACACACACACACACACACACACACACACACACACACACACACACACACACACACACACACACACACACACACACACACACACACACACACACACACACACACACACACACACACACACACACACACACACACACACACACACACACACACACACACACACACACACACACACACACACACACACACACACACACACACACACACACACACACACACACACACACACACACACACACACACACACACACACACACACACACACACACACACACACACACACACACACACACACACACACACACACACACACACACACACACACACACACACACACACACACACACACACACACACACACACACACACACACACACACACACACACACACACACACACACACACACACACACACACACACACACACACACACACACACACACACACACACACACACACACACACACACACACACACACACACACACACACACACACACACACACACACACACACACACACACACACACACACACACACACACACACACACACACACACACACACACACACACACACACACACACACACACACACACACACACACACACACACACACCACACACACACACACACACACACACACACACACACACACACACACACACACACACACACACACACACACACACACACACACACACACACACACACACACACACACACACACACACACACACACACACACACACACACACACACACACACACACACACACACACACACACACACACACACACACACACACACACACACACACACACACACACACACACACACACACACACACACACACACACACACACACACACACACACACACACACACACACACACACACACACACACACACACACACACACACACACACACACACACACACACACACACACACACACACACACACACACACACACACACACACACACACACACACACACACACACACACACACACACACACACACACACACACACACACACACACACACACACACACACACACACACACACACACACACACACACACACACACACACACACACACACACACACACACACACACACACACACACACACACACACACACACACACACACACACACACACACACACACACACACACACACACACACACACACACACACACACACACACACACACACACACACACACACACACACACACACACACACACACACACACACACACACACACACACACACACACACCACACACACACACACACACACACACACACACACACACACACACACACACACACACACACACACACACACACACACACACACACACACACACACACACACACACACACACACACACACACACACACACACACACACACACACACACACACACACACACACACACACACACACACACACACACACACACACACACACACACACACACACACACACACACACACACACACACACACACACACACACACACACACACACACACACACACACACACACACACACACACACACACACACACACACACACACACACACACACACACACACACACACACACACACACACACACACACACACACACACACACACACACACACACACACACCACACACACACACACACACACACACACACACACACACACACACACACACACACACACACACACACACACACACACACACACACACACACACACACACACACACACACACACACACACACACACACACACACACACACACACACACACACACACACACACACACACACACACACACACACACACACACACACACACACACACACACACACACACACACACACACACACACACACACACACACACACACACACACACACACACACACACACACACACACACACACACACACACACACACACACACACACACACACACACACACACACACACACACACACACACACACACACACACACACACACACACACACACACACACACACACACACACACACACACACACACACACACACACACACACACACACACACACACACACACACACACACACACACACACACACACACACACACACACACACACACACACACACACACACACACACACACACACACACACACACACACACACACACACACACACACACACACACACACACACACACACACACACACACACACACACACACACACACACACACACACACACACACACACACACACACACACACACACACACACACACACACACACACACACACACACACACACACACACACACACACACACACACACACACACACACACACACACACACACACACACACACACACACACACACACACACACACACACACACACACACACACACACACACACACACACACACACACACACACACACCACACACACACACACACACACACACACACACACACACACACACACACACACACACACACACACACACACACACACACACACACACACACACACACACACACACACACACACACACACACACACACACACACACACACACACACACACACACACACACACACACACACACACACACACACACACACACACACACACACACACACACACACACACACACACACACACACACACACACACACACACACACACACACACACACACACACACACACACACACACACACACACACACACACACACACACACACACACACACACACACACACACACACACACACACACACACACACACACACACACACACACACACACACACACACACACACACACACACACACACACACACACACACACACACACACACACACACACACACACACACACACACACACACACACACACACACACACACACACACACACACACACACACACACACACACACACACACACACACACACACACACACACACACACACACACACACACACACACACACACACACACACACACACACACACACACACACACACACACACACACACACACACACACACACACACACACACACACACACACACACACACACACACACACACACACACACACACACACACACACACACACACACACACACACACACACACACACACACACACACACACACACACACACACACACACACACACACACACACACACACACACACACACACACACACACACACACACACACACACACACACACACACACACACACACACACACACACACACACACACACACACACACACACACACACACACACACACACACACACACACACACACACACACACACACACACACACACACACACACACACACACACACACACACACACACACACACACACACACACACACACACACACACACACACACACACACACACACACACACACACACACACACACACACACACACACACACACACACACACACACACACACACACACACACACACACACACACACACACACACACACACACACACACACACACACACACACACACACACACACACACACACACACACACACACACACACACACACACACACACACACACACACACACACACACACACACACACACACACACACACACACACACACACACACACACACACACACACACACACACACACACACACACACACACACACACACACACACACACACACACACACACACACACACACACACACACACACACACACACACACACACACACACACACACACACACACACACACACACACACACACACACACACACACACACACACACACACACACACACACACACACACACACACACACACACACACACACACACACACACACACACACACACACACACACACACACACACACACACACACACACACACACACACACACACACACACACACACACACACACACACCACACACACACACACACACACACACACACACACACACACACACACACACACACACACACACACACACACACACACACACACACACACACACACACACACACACACACACACACACACACACACACACACACACACACACACACACACACACACACACACACACACACACACACACACACACACACACACACACACACACACACACACACACACACACACACACACACACACACACACACACACACACACACACACACACACACACACACACACACACACACACACACACACACACACACACACACACACACACACACACACACACACACACACACACACACACACACACACACACACACACACACACACACACACACACACACACACACACACACACACACACACACCACACACACACACACACACACACACACACACACACACACACACACACACACACACACACACACACACACACACACACACACACACACACACACACACACACACACACACACACACACACACACACACACACACACACACACACACACACACACACACACACACACACACACACACACACACACACACACACACACACACACACACACACACACACACACACACACACACACACACACACACACACACACACACACACACACACACACACACACACACACACACACACACACACACACACACACACACACACACACACACACACACACACACACACACACACACACACACACACACACACACACACACACACACACACACACACACACACACACACACACACACACACACACACACACACACACACACACACACACACACACACACACACACACACACACACACACACACACACACACACACACACACACACACACACACACACACACACACACACACACACACACACACACACACACACACACACACACACACACACACACACACACACACACACACACACACACACACACACACACACACACACACACACACACACACACACACACACACACACACACACACACACACACACACACACACACACACACACACACACACACACACACACACACACACACACACACACACACACACACACACACACACACACACACACACACACACACACACACACACACACACACACACACACACACACACACACACACACACACACACACACACACACACACACACACACACACACACACACACACACACACACACACACACACACACACACACACACACACACACACACACACACACACACACACACACACACACACACACACACACACACACACACACACACACACACACACACACACACACACACACACACACACACACACACACACACACACACACACACACACACACACACACACACACACACACACACACACACACACACACACACACACACACACACACACACACACACACACACACACACACACACACACACACACACACACACACACACACACACACACACACACACACACACACACACACACACACCACACACACACACACACACACACACACACACACACACACACACACACACACACACACACACACACACACACACACACACACACACACACACACACACACACACACACACACACACACACACACACACACACACACACACACACACACACACACACACACACACACACACACACACACACACACACACACACACACACACACACACACACACACACACACACACACACACACACACACACACACACACACACACACACACACACACACACACACACACACACACACACACACACACACACACACACACACACACACACACACACACACACACACACACACACACACACACACACACACACACACACACACACACACACACACACACACACACACACACACACACACACACACACACACACACACACACACACACACACACACACACACACACACACACACACACACACACACACACACACACACACACACACACACACACACACACACACACACACACACACACACACACACACACACACACACACACACACACACACACACACACACACACACACACACACACACACACACACACACACACACACACACACACACACACACACACACACACACACACACACACACACACACACACACACACACACACACACACACACACACACACACACACACACACACACACACACACACACACACACACACACACACACACACACACACACACACACACACACACACACACACACACACACACACACACACACACACACACACACACACACACACACACACACACACACACACACACACACACACACACACACACACACACACACACACACACACACACACACACACACACACACACACACACACACACACACACACACACACACACACACACACACACACACACACACACACACACACACACACACACACACACACACACACACACACACACACACACACACACACACACACACACACACACACACACACACACACACACACACACACACACACACACACACACACACACACACACACACACACACACACACACACACACACACACACACACACACACACACACACACACACACACACACACACACACACACACACACACACACACACACACACACACACACACACACACACACACACACACACACACACACACACACACACACACACACACACACACACACACACACACACACACACACACACACACACACACACACACACACACACACACACACACACACACACACACACACACACACACACACACACACACACACACACACACACACACACACACACACACACACACACACACACACACACACACACACACACACACACACACACACACACACACACACACACACACACACACACACACACACACACACACACACACACACACACACACACACACACACACACACACACACACACACACACACACACACACACACACACACACACACACACACACACACACACACACACACACACACACACACACACACACACACACACACACACACACACACACACACACACACACACACACACACACACACACACACACACACACACACACACACACACACACACACACACACACACACACACACACACACACACACACACACACACACACACACACACACACACACACACACACACACACACACACACACACACACACACACACACACACACACACACACACACACACACACACACACACACACACACACACACACACACACACACACACACACACACACACACACACCACACACACACACACACACACACACACACACACACACACACACACACACACACACACACACACACACACACACACACACACACACACACACACACACACACACACACACACACACACACACACACACACACACACACACACACACACACACACACACACACACACACACACACACACACACACACACACACACACACACACACACACACACACACACACACACACACACACACACACACACACACACACACACACACACACACACACACACACACACACACACACACACACACACACACACACACACACACACACACACACACACACACACACACACACACACACACACACACACACACACACACACACACACACACACACACACACACACACACACACACACACACACACACACACACACACACACACACACACACACACACACACACACACACACACACACACACACACACACACACACACACACACACACACACACACACACACACACACACACACACACACACACACACACACACACACACACACACACACACACACACACACACACACACACACACACACACACACACACACACACACACACACACACACACACACACACACACACACACACACACACACACACACACACACACACACACACACACACACACACACACACACACACACACACACACACACACACACACACACACACACACACACACACACACACCACACACACACACACACACACACACACACACACACACACACACACACACACACACACACACACACACACACACACACACACACACACACACACACACACACACACACACACACACACACACACACACACACACACACACACACACACACACACACACACACACACACACACACACACACACACACACACACACACACACACACACACACACACACACACACACACACACACACACACACACACACACACACACACACACACACACACACACACACACACACACACACACACACACACACACACACACACACACACACACACACACACACACACACACACACACACACACACACACACACACACACACACACACACACACACACACACACACACACACACACACACACACACACACACACACACACACACACACACACACACACACACACACACACACACACACACACACACACACACACACACACACACACACACACACACACACACACACACACACACACACACACACACACACACACACACACACACACACACACACACACACACACACACACACACACACACACACACACACACACACACACACACACACACACACACACACACACACACACACACACACACACACACACACACACACACACACACACACACACACACACACACACACACACACACACACACACACACACACACACACACACACACACCACACACACACACACACACACACACACACACACACACACACACACACACACACACACACACACACACACACACACACACACACACACACACACACACACACACACACACACACACACACACACACACACACACACACACACACACACACACACACACACACACACACACACACACACACACACACACACACACACACACACACACACACACACACACACACACACACACACACACACACACACACACACACACACACACACACACACACACACACACACACACACACACACACACACACACACACACACACACACACACACACACACACACACACACACACACACACACACACACACACACAACACACACACACACACACACACACACACACACACACACACACACACACACACACACACACACACACACACACACACACACACACACACACACACACACACACACACACACACACACACACACACACACACACACACACACACACACACACACACACACACACACACACACACACACACACACACACACACACACACACACACACACACACACACACACACACACACACACACACACACACACACACACACACACACACACACACACACACACACACACACACACACACACACACACACACACACACACACACACACACACACACACACACACACACACACACACACACACACACACACACACACACACACACACACACACACACACACACACACACACACACACACACACACACACACACACACACACACACACACACACACACACACACACACACACACACACACACACACACACACACACACACACACACACACACACACACACACACACACACACACACACACACACACACACACACACACACACACACACACACACACACACACACACACACACACACACACACACACACACACACACACACACACACACACACACACACACACACACACACACACACACACACACACACACACACACACACACACACACACACACACACACACACACACACACACACACACACACACACACACACACACACACACACACACACACACACACACACACACACACACACACACACACACACACACACACACACACACACACACACACACACACACACACACACACACACACACACACACACACACACACACACACACACACACACACACACACACACACACACACACACACACACACACACACACACACACACACACACACACACACACACACACACACACACACACACACACACACACACACACACACACACACACACACACACACACACACACACACACACACACACACACACACACACACACACACACACACACACACACACACACACACACACACACACACACACACACACACACACACACACACACACACACACACACACACACACACACACACACACACACACACACACACACACACACACACACACACACACACACACACACACACACACACACACACACACACACACACACACACACACACACACACACACACACACACACACACACACACACACACACACACACACACACACACACACACACACACACACACACACACACACACACACACACACACACACACACACACACACACACACACACACACACACACACACACACACACACACACACACACACACACACACACACACACACACACACACACACACACACACACACACACACACACACACACACACACACACACACACACACACACACACACACACACACACACACACACACACACACACACACACACACACACACACACACACACACACACACACACACACACCACACACACACACACACACACACACACACACACACACACACACACACACACACACACACACACACACACACACACACACACACACACACACACACACACACACACACACACACACACACACACACACACACACACACACACACACACACACACACACACACACACACACACACACACACACACACACACACACACACACACACACACACACACACACACACACACACACACACACACACACACACACACACACACACACACACACACACACACACACACACACACACACACACACACACACACACACACACACACACACACACACACACACACACACACACACACACACACACACACACACACACACACACACACACACACACACACACACACACACACACACCACACACACACACACACACACACACACACACACACACACACACACACACACACACACACACACACACACACACACACACACACACACACACACACACACACACACACACACACACACACACACACACACACACACACACACACACACACACACACACACACACACACACACACACACACACACACACACACACACACACACACACACACACACACACACACACACACACACACACACACACACACACACACACACACACACACACACACACACACACACACACACACACACACACACACACACACACACACACACACACACACACACACACACACACACACACACACACACACACACACACACACACACACACACACACACACACCACACACACACACACACACACACACACACACACACACACACACACACACACACACACACACACACACACACACACACACACACACACACACACACACACACACACACACACACACACACACACACACACACACACACACACACACACACACACACACACACACACACACACACACACACACACACACACACACACACACACACACACACACACACACACACACACACACACACACACACACACACACACACACACACACACACACACACACACACACACACACACACACACACACACACACACACACACACACACACACACACACACACACACACACACACACACACACACACACACACACACACACACACACACACACACACACACACACACACACACACACACACACACACACACACACACACACACACACACACACACACACACACACACACACACACACACACACACACACACACACACACACACACACACACACACACACACACACACACACACACACACACACACACACACACACACACACACACACACACACACACACACACACACACACACACACACACACACACACACACACACACACACACACACACACACACACACACACACACACACACACACACACACACACACACACACACACACACACACACACACACACACACACACACACACACACACACACACACACACACACACACACACACACACACACACACACACACACACACACACACACACACACACACACACACACACACACACACACACACACACACACACACACACACACACACACACACACACACACACACACACACACACACACACACACACACACACACACACACACACACACACACACACACACACACACACACACACACACACACACACACACACACACACACACACACACACACACACACACACACACACACACACACACACACACACACACACACACACACACACACACACACACACACACACACACACACACACACACACACACACACACACACACACACACACACACACACACACACACACACACACACACACACACACACACACACACACACACACACACACACACACACACACACACACACACACACACACACACACACACACACACACACACACACACACACACACACACACACACACACACACACACACACACACACACACACACACACACACACACACACACACACACACACACACACACACACACACACACACACACACACACACACACACACACACACACACACACACACACACACACACACACACACACACACACACACACACACACACACACACACACACACACACACACACACACACACACACACACACACACACACACACACACACACCACACACACACACACACACACACACACACACACACACACACACACACACACACACACACACACACACACACACACACACACACACACACACACACACACACACACACACACACACACACACACACACACACACACACACACACACACACACACACACACACACACACACACACACACACACACACACACACACACACACACACACACACACACACACACACACACACACACACACACACACACACACACACACACACACACACACACACACACACACACACACACACACACACACACACACACACACACACACACACACACACACACACACACACACACACACACACACACACACACACACACACACACACACACACACACACACACACACACACACACACACACACACACACACACACACACACACACACACACACACACACACACACACACACACACACACACACACACACACACACACACACACACACACACACACACACACACACACACACACACACACACACACACACACACACACACACACACACACACACACACACACACACACACACACACACACACACACACACACACACACACACACACACACACACACACACACACACACACACACACACACACACACACACACACACACACACACACACACACACACACACACACACACACACACACACACACACACACACACACACACACACACACACACACACACACACACACACACACACACACACACACACACACACACACACACACACACACACACACACACACACACACACACACACAACACACACACACACACACACACACACACACACACACACACACACACACACACACACACACACACACACACACACACACACACACACACACACACACACACACACACACACACACACACACACACACACACACACACACACACACACACACACACACACACACACACACACACACACACACACACACACACACACACACACACACACACACACACACACACACACACACACACACACACACACACACACACACACACACACACACACACACACACACACACACACACACACACACACACACACACACACACACACACACACACACACACACACACACACACACACACACACACACACACACACACACACACACACACACACACACACACACACACACAACACACACACACACACACACACACACACACACACACACACACACACACACACACACACACACACACACACACACACACACACACACACACACACACACACACACACACACACACACACACACACACACACACACACACACACACACACACACACACACACACACACACACACACACACACACACACACACACACACACACACACACACACACACACACACACACACACACACACACACACACACACACACACACACACACACACACACACACACACACACACACACACACACACACACACACACACACACACACACACACACACACACACACACACACACACACACACACACACACACACACACACACACACACACACACACACACACACACACACACACACACACACACACACACACACACACACACACACACACACACACACACACACACACACACACACACACACACACACACACACACACACACACACACACACACACACACACACACACACACACACACACACACACACACACACACACACACACACACACACACACACACACACACACACACACACACACACACACACACACACACACACACACACACACACACACACACACACACACACACACACACACACACACACACACACACACACACACACACACACACACACACACACACACACACACACACACACACACACACACACACACACACACACACACACACACACACACACACACACACACACACACACACACACACCACACACACACACACACACACACACACACACACACACACACACACACACACACACACACACACACACACACACACACACACACACACACACACACACACACACACACACACACACACACACACACACACACACACACACACACACACACACACACACACACACACACACACACACACACACACACACACACACACACACACACACACACACACACACACACACACACACACACACACACACACACACACACACACACACACACACACACACACACACACACACACACACACACACACACACACACACACACACACACACACACACACACACACACACACACACACACACACACACACACACACACACACACACACACACACACACACACACACCACACACACACACACACACACACACACACACACACACACACACACACACACACACACACACACACACACACACACACACACACACACACACACACACACACACACACACACACACACACACACACACACACACACACACACACACACACACACACACACACACACACACACACACACACACACACACACACACACACACACACACACACACACACACACACACACACACACACACACACACACACACACACACACACACACACACACACACACACACACACACACACACACACACACACACACACACACACACACACACACACACACACACACACACACACACACACACACACACACACACACACACACACACACACACCACACACACACACACACACACACACACACACACACACACACACACACACACACACACACACACACACACACACACACACACACACACACACACACACACACACACACACACACACACACACACACACACACACACACACACACACACACACACACACACACACACACACACACACACACACACACACACACACACACACACACACACACACACACACACACACACACACACACACACACACACACACACACACACACACACACACACACACACACACACACACACACACACACACACACACACACACACACACACACACACACACACACACACACACACACACACACACACACACACACACACACACACACACACACACACACACACACACACACACACACACACACACACACACACACACACACACACACACACACACACACACACACACACACACACACACACACACACACACACACACACACACACACACACACACACACACACACACACACACACACACACACACACACACACACACACACACACACACACACACACACACACACACACACACACACACACACACACACACACACACACACACACACACACACACACACACACACACACACACACACACACACACACACACACACACACACACACACACACACACACACACACACACACACACACACACACACACACACACACACACACACACACACACACACACACACACACACACACACACACACACACACCACACACACACACACACACACACACACACACACACACACACACACACACACACACACACACACACACACACACACACACACACACACACACACACACACACACACACACACACACACACACACACACACACACACACACACACACACACACACACACACACACACACACACACACACACACACACACACACACACACACACACACACACACACACACACACACACACACACACACACACACACACACACACACACACACACACACACACACACACACACACACACACACACACACACACACACACACACACACACACACACACACACACACACACACACACACACACACACACACACACACACACACACACACACACACACACACACACACACACACACACACACACACACACACACACACACACACACACACACACACACACACACACACACACACACACACACACACACACACACACACACACACACACACACACACACACACACACACACACACACACACACACACACACACACACACACACACACACACACACACACACACACACACACACACACACACACACACACACACACACACACACACACACACACACACACACACACACACACACACACACACACACACACACACACACACACACACACACACACACACACACACACACACACACACACACACACACACACACACACACACACACACACACACACACACACACACACACACACACACACACACCACACACACACACACACACACACACACACACACACACACACACACACACACACACACACACACACACACACACACACACACACACACACACACACACACACACACACACACACACACACACACACACACACACACACACACACACACACACACACACACACACACACACACACACACACACACACACACACACACACACACACACACACACACACACACACACACACACACACACACACACACACACACACACACACACACACACACACACACACACACACACACACACACACACACACACACACACACACACACACACACACACACACACACACACACACACACACACACACACACACACACACACACACACACACACACACACACACACACACACACACACACACACACACACACACACACACACACACACACACACACACACACACACACACACACACACACACACACACACACACACACACACACACACACACACACACACACACACACACACACACACACACACACACACACACACACACACACACACACACACACACACACACACACACACACACACACACACACACACACACACACACACACACACACACACACACACACACACACACACACACACACACACACACACACACACACACACACACACACACACACACACACACACACACACACACACACACACACACACACACACACACACACACACACACACACACACACACACACACACACACACACACACCACACACACACACACACACACACACACACACACACACACACACACACACACACACACACACACACACACACACACACACACACACACACACACACACACACACACACACACACACACACACACACACACACACACACACACACACACACACACACACACACACACACACACACACACACACACACACACACACACACACACACACACACACACACACACACACACACACACACACACACACACACACACACACACACACACACACACACACACACACACACACACACACACACACACACACACACACACACACACACACACACACACACACACACACACACACACACACACACACACACACACACACACACACACACACACACACACACACCACACACACACACACACACACACACACACACACACACACACACACACACACACACACACACACACACACACACACACACACACACACACACACACACACACACACACACACACACACACACACACACACACACACACACACACACACACACACACACACACACACACACACACACACACACACACACACACACACACACACACACACACACACACACACACACACACACACACACACACACACACACACACACACACACACACACACACACACACACACACACACACACACACACACACACACACACACACACACACACACACACACACACACACACACACACACACACACACACACACACACACACACACACACCACACACACACACACACACACACACACACACACACACACACACACACACACACACACACACACACACACACACACACACACACACACACACACACACACACACACACACACACACACACACACACACACACACACACACACACACACACACACACACACACACACACACACACACACACACACACACACACACACACACACACACACACACACACACACACACACACACACACACACACACACACACACACACACACACACACACACACACACACACACACACACACACACACACACACACACACACACACACACACACACACACACACACACACACACACACACACACACACACACACACACACACACACACACACACACACACACACACACACACACACACACACACACACACACACACACACACACACACACACACACACACACACACACACACACACACACACACACACACACACACACACACACACACACACACACACACACACACACACACACACACACACACACACACACACACACACACACACACACACACACACACACACACACACACACACACACACACACACACACACACACACACACACACACACACACACACACACACACACACACACACACACACACACACACACACACACACACACACACACACACACACACACACACACACACACACACACACACACACACACACACACACACACACACACACACACACACACACACACACACACACACACACACACACACACACACACACACACACACACACACACACACACACACACACACACACACACACACACACACACACACACACACACACACACACACACACACACACACACACACACACACACACACACACACACACACACACACACACACACACACACACACACACACACACACACACACACACACACACACACACACACACACACACACACACACACACACACACACACACACACACACACACACACACACACACACACACACACACACACACACACACACACACACACACACACACACACACACACACACACACACACACACACACACACACACACACACACACACACACACACACACACACACACACACACACACACACACCACACACACACACACACACACACACACACACACACACACACACACACACACACACACACACACACACACACACACACACACACACACACACACACACACACACACACACACACACACACACACACACACACACACACACACACACACACACACACACACACACACACACACACACACACACACACACACACACACACACACACACACACACACACACACACACACACACACACACACACACACACACACACACACACACACACACACACACACACACACACACACACACACACACACACACACACACACACACACACACACACACACACACACACACACACACACACACACACACACACACACACACACACACACACACACACACACACACACACACACACACACACACACACACACACACACACACACACACACACACACACACACACACACACACACACACACACACACACACACACACACACACACACACACACACACACACACACACACACACACACACACACACACACACACACACACACACACACACACACACACACACACACACACACACACACACACACACACACACACACACACACACACACACACACACACACACACACACACACACACACACACACACACACACACACACACACACACACACACACACACACACACACACACACACACACACACACACACACACACACACACACACACACACACACACACACACACACACACACACACACACACACACACACACACACACACACACACACACACACACACACACACACACACACACACACACACACACACACACACACACACACACACACACACACACACACACACACACACACACACACACACACACACACACACACACACACACACACACACACACACACACACACACACACACACACACACACACACACACACACACACACACACACACACACACACACACACACACACACACACACACACACACACACACACACACACACACACACACACACACACACACACACACACACACACACACACACACACACACACACACACACACACACACACACACACACACACACACACACACACACACACACACACACACACACACACACACACACACACACACACACACACACACACACACACACACACACACACACACACACACACACACACACACACACACACACACACACACACACACACACACACACACACACACACACACACACACACACACACACACACACACACACACACACACACACACACACACACACACACACACACACACACACACACACACACACACACACACACACACACACACACACACACACACACACACACACACACACACACACACACACACACACACACACACACACACACACACACACACACACACACACACACACACACACACACACACACACACACACACACACACACACACACACACACACACACACACACACACACACACACACACACACACACACACACACACACACACACACACACACACACACACACACACACACACACACACACACACACACACACACACACACACACACACACACACACACACACACACACACACACACACACACACACACACACACACACACACACACACACACACACACACACACACACACACACACACACACACACACACACACACACACACACACACACACACACACACACACACACACACACACACACACACACACACACACACACACACACACACACACACACACACACACACACACACACACACACACACACACACACACACACACACACACACACACACACACACACACACACACACACACACACACACACACACACACACACACACACACACACACACACACACACACACACACACACACACACACACACACACACACACACACACACACACACACACACACACACACACACACACACACACACACACACACACACACACACACACACACACACACACACACACACACACACACACACACACACACACACACACACACACACACACACACACACACACACACACACACACACACACACACACACACACACACACACACACACACACACACACACACACACACACACACACACACACACACACACACACACACACACACACACACACACACACACACACACACACACACACACACACACACACACACACACACACACACACACACACACACACACACACACACACACACACACACACACACACACACACACACACACACACACACACACACACACACACACACACACACACACACACACACACACACACACACACACACACACACACACACACACACACACACACACACACACACACACACACACACACACACACACACACACACACACACACACACACACACACACACACACACACACACACACACACACACACACACACACACACACACACACACACACACACACACACACACACACACACACACACACACACACACACACACACACACACACACACACACACACACACACACACACACACACACACACACACACACACACACACACACACACACACACACACACACACACACACACACACACACACACACACACACACACACACACACACACACACACACACACACACACACACACACACACACACACACACACACACACACACACACACACACACACACACACACACACACACACACACACACACACACACACACACACACACACACACACACACACACACACACACACACACACACACACACACACACACACACACACCACACACACACACACACACACACACACACACACACACACACACACACACACACACACACACACACACACACACACACACACACACACACACACACACACACACACACACACACACACACACACACACACACACACACACACACACACACACACACACACACACACACACACACACACACACACACACACACACACACACACACACACACACACACACACACACACACACACACACACACACACACACACACACACACACACACACACACACACACACACACACACACACACACACACACACACACACACACACACACACACACACACACACACACACACACACACACACACACACACACACACACACACACACACACACACACACACACACACACACACACACACACACACACACACACACACACACACACACACACACACACACACACACACACACACACACACACACACACACACACACACACACACACACACACACACACACACACACACACACACACACACACACACACACACACACACACACACACACACACACACACACACACACACACACACACACACACACACACACACACACACACACACACACACACACACACACACACACACACACACACACACACACACACACACACACACACACACACACACACACACACACACACACACACACACACACACACACACACACACACACACACACACACACACACACACACACACACACACACACACACACACACACACACACACACACACACACACACACACACACACACACACACACACACACACACACACACACACACACACACACACACACACACACACACACACACACACACACACACACACACACACACACACACACACACACACACACACACACACACACACACACACACACACACACACACACACACACACACACACACACACACACACACACACACACACACACACACACACACACACACACACACACACACACACACACACACACACACACACACACACACACACACACACACACACACACACACACACACACACACACACACACACACACACACACACACACACACACACACACACACACACACACACACACACACACACACACACACACACACACACACACACACACACACACACACCACACACACACACACACACACACACACACACACACACACACACACACACACACACACACACACACACACACACACACACACACACACACACACACACACACACACACACACACACACACACACACACACACACACACACACACACACACACACACACACACACACACACACACACACACACACACACACACACACACACACACACACACACACACACACACACACACACACACACACACACACACACACACACACACACACACACACACACACACACACACACACACACACACACACACACACACACACACACACACACACACACACACACACACACACACACACACACACACACACACACACACACACACACACACACACACACACACACACACACACACACACACACACACACACACACACACACACACACACACACACACACACACACACACACACACACACACACACACACACACACACACACACACACACACACACACACACACACACACACACACACACACACACACACACACACACACACACACACACACACACACACACACACACACACACACACACACACACACACACACACACACACACACACACACACACACACACACACACACACACACACACACACACACACACACACACACACACACACACACACACACACACACACACACACACACACACACACACACACACACACACACACACACACACACACACACACACACACACACACACACACACACACACACACACACACACACACACACACACACACACACACACACACACACACACACACACACACACACACACACACACACACACACACACACACACACACACACACACACACACACACACACACACACACACACACACACACACACACACACACACACACACACACACACACACACACACACACACACACACACACACACACACACACACACACACACACACACACACACACACACACACACACACACACACACACACACACACACACACACACACACACACACACACACACACACACACACACACACACACACACACACACACACCACACACACACACACACACACACACACACACACACACACACACACACACACACACACACACACACACACACACACACACACACACACACACACACACACACACACACACACACACACACACACACACACACACACACACACACACACACACACACACACACACACACACACACACACACACACACACACACACACACACACACACACACACACACACACACACACACACACACACACACACACACACACACACACACACACACACACACACACACACACACACACACACACACACACACACACACACACACACACACACACACACACACACACACACACACACACACACACACACACACACACACACACACACACACACACACACACACACACACACACACACACACACACACACACACACACACACACACACACACACACACACACACACACACACACACACACACACACACACACACACACACACACACACACACACACACACACACACACACACACACACACACACACACACACACACACACACACACACACACACACACACACACACACACACACACACACACACACACACACACACACACACACACACACACACACACACACACACACACACACACACACACACACACACACACACACACACACACACACACACACACACACACACACACACACACACACACACACACACACACACACACACACACACACACACACACACACACACACACACACACACACACACACACACACACACACACACACACACACACACACACACACACACACACACACACACACACACACACACACACACACACACACACACACACACACACACACACACACACACACACACACACACACACACACACACACACACACACACACACACACACACACACACACACACACACACACACACACACACACACACACACACACACACACACACACACACACACACACACACACACACACACACACACACACACACACACACACACACACACACACACACACACACACACACACACACACACACACACACACACACACACACACACACACACACACACACACACACACACACACACACACACACACACACACACACACACACACACACACACACACACACACACACACACACACACACACACACACACACACACACACACACACACACACACACACACACACACACACACACACACACACACACACACACACACACACACACACACACACACACACACACACACACACACACACACACACACACACACACACACACACACACACACACACACACACACACACACACACACACACACACACACACACACACACACACACACACACACACACACACACACACACACACACACACACACACACACACACACACACACACACACACACACACACACACACACACACACACACACACACACACACACACACACACACACACACACACACACACACACACACACACACACACACACACACACACACACACACACACACACACACACACACACACACACACACACACACACACACACACACACACACACACACACACACACACACACACACACACACACACACACACACACACACACACACACACACACACACACACACACACACACACACACACACACACACACACACACACACACACACACACACACACACACACACACACACACACACACACACACACACACACACACACACACACACACACACACACACACACACACACACACACACACACACACACACACACACACACACACACACACACACACACACACACACACACACACACACACACACACACACACACACACACACACACACACACACACACACACACACACACACACACACACACACACACACACACACACACACACACACACACACACACACACACACACACACACACACACACACACACACACACACACACACACACACACACACACACACACACACACACACACACACACACACACACACACACACACACACACACACACACACACACACACACACACACACACACACACACACACACACACACACACACACACACACACACACACACACACACACACACACACACACACACACACACACACACACACACACACACACACACACACACACACACACACACACACACCACACACACACACACACACACACACACACACACACACACACACACACACACACACACACACACACACACACACACACACACACACACACACACACACACACACACACACACACACACACACACACACACACACACACACACACACACACACACACACACACACACACACACACACACACACACACACACACACACACACACACACACACACACACACACACACACACACACACACACACACACACACACACACACACACACACACACACACACACACACACACACACACACACACACACACACACACACACACACACACACACACACACACACACACACACACACACACACACACACACACACACACACACACACCACACACACACACACACACACACACACACACACACACACACACACACACACACACACACACACACACACACACACACACACACACACACACACACACACACACACACACACACACACACACACACACACACACACACACACACACACACACACACACACACACACACACACACACACACACACACACACACACACACACACACACACACACACACACACACACACACACACACACACACACACACACACACACACACACACACACACACACACACACACACACACACACACACACACACACACACACACACACACACACACACACACACACACACACACACACACACACACACACACACACACACACACACACACACACACACACACACACACACACCACACACACACACACACACACACACACACACACACACACACACACACACACACACACACACACACACACACACACACACACACACACACACACACACACACACACACACACACACACACACACACACACACACACACACACACACACACACACACACACACACACACACACACACACACACACACACACACACACACACACACACACACACACACACACACACACACACACACACACACACACACACACACACACACACACACACACACACACACACACACACACACACACACACACACACACACACACACACACACACACACACACACACACACACACACACACACACACACACACACACACACACACACACACACACACACACACACACACACACACACACACACACACACACACACACACACACACACACACACACACACACACACACACACACACACACACACACACACACACACACACACACACACACACACACACACACACACACACACACACACACACACACACACACACACACACACACACACACACACACACACACACACACACACACACACACACACACACACACACACACACACACACACACACACACACACACACACACACACACACACACATATATATATATATATATATATATATATATATATATATATATATATATATATATATATATATATATATATATATATATATATATACAACACACACACACACACACACACACACACACACACACACACACACACACACACACACACACACACACACACACACACACACACACACACACACACACACACACACACACACACACACACACACACACACACACACACACACACACACACACACACACACACACACACACACACACACACACACACACACACACACACACACACACACACACACACACACACACACACACACACACACACACACACACACACACACACACACACACACACACACACACACACACACACACACACACACACACACACACACACACACACACACACACACACACACACACACACACACACACACACACACACACACACACACACACACACACACACACACACACACACACACACACACACACACACACACACACACACACACACACACACACACACACACACACACACACACACACACACACACACACACACACACACACACACACACACACACACACACACACACACACACACACACACACACACACACACACACACACACACACACACACACACACACACACACACACACACACACACACACACACACACACACACACACACACACACACACACACACACACACACACACACACACACACACACACACACACACACACACACACACACACACACACACACACACACACACACACACACACACACACACACACACACACACACACACACACACACACACACACACACACACACACACACACACACACACACACACACACACACACACACACACACACACCACACACACACACACACACACACACACACACACACACACACACACACACACACACACACACACACACACACACACACACACACACACACACACACACACACACACACACACACACACACACACACACACACACACACACACACACACACACACACACACACACACACACACACACACACACACACACACACACACACACACACACACACACACACACACACACACACACACACACACACACACACACACACACACACACACACACACACACACACACACACACACACACACACACACACACACACACACACACACACACACACACACACACACACACACACACACACACACACACACACACACACACACACACACACACACACACACACACACACACACACACACACACACACACACACACACACACACACACACACACACACACACACACACACACACACACACACACACACACACACACACACACACACACACACACACACACACACACACACACACACACACACACACACACACACACACACACACACACACACACACACACACACACACACACACACACACACACACACACACACACACACACACACACACACACACACACACACACACACACACACACACACACACACACACACACACACACACACACACACACACACACACACACACACACACACACACACACACACACACACACACACCACACACACACACACACACACACACACACACACACACACACACACACACACACACACACACACACACACACACACACACACACACACACACACACACACACACACACACACACACACACACACACACACACACACACACACACACACACACACACACACACACACACACACACACACACACACACACACACACACACACACACACACACACACACACACACACACACACACACACACACACACACACACACACACACACACACACACACACACACACACACACACACACACACACACACACACACACACACACACACACACACACACACACACACACACACACACACACACACACACACACACACACACACACACACACACACACACACACACACACACACACACACACACACACACACACACACACACACACACACACACACACACACACACACACACACACACACACACACACACACACACACACACACACACACACACACACACACACACACACACACACACACACACACACACACACACACACACACACACACACACACACACACACACACACACACACACACACACACACACACACACACACACACACACACACACACACACACACACACACACACACACACACACACACACACACACACACACACACACACACACACACACACACACACACACACACACACACACACACACACACACACACACACACACACACACACACACACACACACACACACACACACACACACACACACACACACACACACACACACACACACACACACACACACACACACACACACACACACACACACACACACACACACACACACACACACACACACACACACACACACACACACACACACACACACACACACACACACACACACACACACACACACACACACACACACACACACACACACACACACACACACACACACACACACACACACACACACACACACACACACACACACACACACACACACACACACACACACACACACACACACACACACACACACACACACACACACACACACACACACACACACACACACACACACACACACACACACACACACACACACACACACACACACACACACACACACACACACACACACACACACACACACACACACACACACACACACACACACACACACACACACACACACACACACACACACACACACACACACACACACACACACACACACACACACACACACACACACACACACACACACACACACACACACACACACACACACACACACACACACACACACACACACACACACACACACACACACACACACACACACACACACACACACACACACACACACACACACACACACACACACACACACACACACACACACACACACACACACACACACACACACACACACACACACACACACACACACACACACACACACACACACACACACACACACACACACACACACACACACACACACACACACACACACCACACACACACACACACACACACACACACACACACACACACACACACACACACACACACACACACACACACACACACACACACACACACACACACACACACACACACACACACACACACACACACACACACACACACACACACACACACACACACACACACACACACACACACACACACACACACACACACACACACACACACACACACACACACACACACACACACACACACACACACACACACACACACACACACACACACACACACACACACACACACACACACACACACACACACACACACACACACACACACACACACACACACACACACACACACACACACACACACACACACACACACACACACACACACACACACACACACACACACACACACACACACCACACACACACACACACACACACACACACACACACACACACACACACACACACACACACACACACACACACACACACACACACACACACACACACACACACACACACACACACACACACACACACACACACACACACACACACACACACACACACACACACACACACACACACACACACACACACACACACACACACACACACACACACACACACACACACACACACACACACACACACACACACACACACACACACACACACACACACACACACACACACACACACACACACACACACACACACACACACACACACACACACACACACACACACACACACACACACACACACACACACACACACACACACACACACACACACACACACACACACACACACACACACACACACACACACACACACACACACACACACACACACACACACACACACACACACACACACACACACACACACACACACACACACACACACACACACACACACACACACACACACACACACACACACACACACACACACACACACACACACACACACACACACACACACACACACACACACACACACACACACACACACACACACACACACACACACACACACACACACACACACACACACACACACACACACACACACACACACACACACACACACACACACACACACACACACACACACACACACACACACACACACACACACACACACACACACACACACACACACACACACACACACACACACACACACACACACACACACACACACACACACACACACACACACACACACACACACACACACACACACACACACACACACACACACACACACACACACACACACACACACACACACACACACACACACACACACACACACACACACACACACACACACACACACACACACACACACACACACACACACACACACACACACACACACACACACACACACACACACACACACACACACACACACACACACACACACACACACACACACACACACACACACACACACACACACACACACACACACACACACACACACACACACACACACACACACACACACACACACACACACACACACACACACACACACACACACACACACACACACACACACACACACACACACACACACACACACACACACACACACACACACACACACACACACACACACACACACACACACACACACACACACACACACACACACACACACACACACACACACACACACACACACACACACACACACACACACACACACACACACACACACACACACACACACACACACACACACACACACACACACACACACACACACACACACACACACACACACACACACACACACACACACACACACACACACACACACACACACACACACACACACACACACACACACACACACACACACACACACACACACACACACACACACACACACACACACACACACACACACACACACACACACACACACACACACACACACACACACACACACACACACACACACACACACACACACACACACACACACACACACACACACACACACACACACACACACACACACACACACACACACACACACACACACACACACACACACACACACACACACACACACACACACACACACACACACACACACACACACACACACACACACACACACACACACACACACACACACACACACACACACACACACACACACACACACACACACACACACACACACACACACACACACACACACACACACACACACACACACACACACACACCACACACACACACACACACACACACACACACACACACACACACACACACACACACACACACACACACACACACACACACACACACACACACACACACACACACACACACACACACACACACACACACACACACACACACACACACACACACACACACACACACACACACACACACACACACACACACACACACACACACACACACACACACACACACACACACACACACACACACACACACACACACACACACACACACACACACACACACACACACACACACACACACACACACACACACACACACACACACACACACACACACACACACACACACACACACACACACACACACACACACACACACACACACACACACACACACACACACACACACACCACACACACACACACACACACACACACACACACACACACACACACACACACACACACACACACACACACACACACACACACACACACACACACACACACACACACACACACACACACACACACACACACACACACACACACACACACACACACACACACACACACACACACACACACACACACACACACACACACACACACACACACACACACACACACACACACACACACACACACACACACACACACACACACACACACACACACACACACACACACACACACACACACACACACACACACACACACACACACACACACACACACACACACACACACACACACACACACACACACACACACACACACACACACACACACACACACACACACACACACACACACACACACACACACACACACACACACACACACACACACACACACACACACACACACACACACACACACACACACACACACACACACACACACACACACACACACACACACACACACACACACACACACACACACACACACACACACACACACACACACACACACACACACACACACACACACACACACACACACACACACACACACACACACACACACACACACACACACACACACACACACACACACACACACACACACACACACCACACACACACACACACACACACACACACACACACACACACACACACACACACACACACACACACACACACACACACACACACACACACACACACACACACACACACACACACACACACACACACACACACACACACACACACACACACACACACACACACACACACACACACACACACACACACACACACACACACACACACACACACACACACACACACACACACACACACACACACACACACACACACACACACACACACACACACACACACACACACACACACACACACACACACACACACACACACACACACACACACACACACACACACACACACACACACACACACACACACACACACACACACACACACACACACACACACACACACACACACACACACACACACACACACACACACACACACACACACACACACACACACACACACACACACACACACACACACACACACACACACACACACACACACACACACACACACACACACACACACACACACACACACACACACACACACACACACACACACACACACACACACACACACACACACACACACACACACACACACACACACACACACACACACACACACACACACACACACACACACACACACACACACACACACACACACACACACACACACACACACACACACACACACACACACACACACACACACACACACACACACACACACACACACACACACACACACACACACACACACACACACACACACACACACACACACACACACACACACACACACACACACACACACACACACACACACACACACACACACACACACACACACACACACACACACACACACACACACACACACACACACACACACACACACACACACACACACACACACACACACACACACACACACACACACACACACACACACACACACACACACACACACACACACACACACACACACACACACACACACACACACACACACACACACACACACACACACACACACACACACACACACACACACACACACACACACACACACACACACACACACACACACACACACACACACACACACACACACACACACACACACACACACACACACACACACACACACACACACACACACACACACACACACACACACACACACACACACACACACACACACACACACACACACACACACACACACACACACACACACACACACACACACACACACACACACACACACACACACACACACACACACACACACACACACACACACACACACACACACACACACACACACACACACACACACACACACACACACACACACACACACACACACACACACACACACACACACACACACACACACACACACACACACACACACACACACACACACACACACACACACACACACACACACACACACACACACACACACACACACACACACACACACACACACACACACACACACACACACACACACACACACACACACACACACACACACACACACACACACACACACACACACACACACACACACACACACACACACACACACACACACACACACACACACACACACACACACACACACACACACACACACACACACACACACACACACACACACACACACACACACACACACACACACACACACACACACACACACACACACACACACACACACACACACACACACACACACACACACACACACACACACACACACACACACACACACACACACACACACACACACACACACACACACACACACACACACACACACACACACACACACACACACACACACACACACACACACACACACACACACACACACACACACACACACACACACACACACACACACACACACACACACACACACACACACACACACACACACACACACACACACACACACACACACACACACACACACACACACACACACACACACACACACACACACACACACACACACACACACACACACACACACACACACACACACACACACACACACACACACACACACACACACACACACACACACACACACACACACACACACACACACACACACACACACACACACACACACACACACACACACACACACACACACACACACACACACACACACACACACACACACACACACACACACACACACACACACACACACACACACACACACACACACACACACACACACACACACACACACACACACACACACACACACACACACACACACACACACACACACACACACACACACACACACACACACACACACACACACACACACACACACACACACACACACACACACACACACACACACACACACACACACACACACACACACACACACACACACACACACACACACACACACACACACACACACACACACACACACACACACACACACACACACACACACACACACACACACACACACACACACACACACACACACACACACACACACACACACACACACACACACACACACACACACACACACACACACACACACACACACACACACACACACACACACACACACACACACACACACACACACACACACACACACACACACACACACACACACACACACACACACACACACACACACACACACACACACACACCACACACACACACACACACACACACACACACACACACACACACACACACACACACACACACACACACACACACACACACACACACACACACACACACACACACACACACACACACACACACACACACACACACACACACACACACACACACACACACACACACACACACACACACACACACACACACACACACACACACACACACACACACACACACACACACACACACACACACACACACACACACACACACACACACACACACACACACACACACACACACACACACACACACACACACACACACACACACACACACACACACACACACACACACACACACACACACACACACACACACACACACACACACACACACACACACACACACACACACACACACACACACACACACACACACACACACACACACACACACACACACACACACACACACACACACACACACACACACACACACACACACACACACACACACACACACACACACACACACACACACACACACACACACACACACACACACACACACACACACACACACACACACACACACACACACACACACACACACACACACACACACACACACACACACACACACACACACACACACACACACACACACACACACACACACACACACACACACACACACACACACACACACACACACACACACACACACACACACACACACACACACACACACACACACACACACACACACACACACACACACACACACACACACACACACACACACACACACACACACACACACACACACACACACACACACACACACACACACACACACACACACACACACACACACACACACACACACACACACACACACACACACACACACACACACACACACACACACACACACACACACACACACACACACACACACACACACACACACACACACACACACACACACACACACACACACACACACACACACACACACACACACACACACACACACACACACACACACACACACACACACACACACACACACACACACACACACACACACACACACACACACACACACACACACACACACACACACACACACACACACACACACACACACACACACACACACACACACACACACACACACACACACACACACACACACACACACACACACACACACACACACACACACACACACACACACACACACACACACACACACACACACACACACACACACACACACACACACACACACACACACACACACACACACACACACACACACACACACACACACACACACACACACACACACACACACACACACACACACACACACACACACACACACACACACACACACACACACACACACACACACACACACACACACACACACACACACACACACACACACACACACACACACACACACACACACACACACACACACACACACACACACACACACACACACACACACACACACACACACACACACACACACACACACACACACACACACACACACACACACACACACACACACACACACACACACACACACACACACACACACACACACACACACACACACACACACACACACACACACACACACACACACACACACACACACACACACACACACACACACACACACACACACACACACACACACACACACACACACACACACACACACACACACACACACACACACACAACAATACATAATACACAACACACACACACACACACACACACACACACACACACACACACACACACACACACACACACACACACACACACACACACACACACACACACACACACACACACACACACACACACACACACACACACACACACACACACACACACACACACACACACACACACACACACACACACACACACACACACACACACACACACACACACACACACACACACACACACACACACACACACACACACACACACACACACACACACACACACACACACACACACACACACACACACACACACACACACACACACACACACACACACACACACACACACACACACACACACACACACACACACACACACACACACACACACACACACACACACACACACACACACACACACACACACACACACACACACACACACACACACACACACACACACACACACACACACACACACACACACACACACACACACACACACACACACACACACACACACACACACACACACACACACACACACACACACACACACACACACACACACACACACACACACACACACACACACACACACACACACACACACACACACACACACACACACACACACACACACACACACACACACACACACACACACACACACACACACACACACACACACACACACACACACACACACACACACACACACACACACACACACACACACACACACACACACACACACACACACACACACACACACACACACACACACACACACACACACACACACACACACACACACACACACACACACACACACACACACACACACACACACACACACACACACACACACACACACACACACACACACACACACACACACACACACACACACACACACACACACACACACACACACACACACACACACACACACACACACACACACACACACACACACACACACACACACACACACACACACACACACACACACACACACACACACACACACACACACACACACACACACACACACACACACACACACACACACACACACACACACACACACACACACACACACACACACACACACACACACACACACACACACACACACACACACACACACACACACACACACACACACACACACACACACACACACACACACACACACACACACACACACACACACACACACACACACACACACACACACACACACACACACACACACACACACACACACACACACACACACACACACACACACACACACACACACACACACACACACACACACACACACACACAACACACACACACACACACACACACACACACACACACACACACACACACACACACACACACACACACACACACACACACACACACACACACACACACACACACACACACACACACACACACACACACACACACACACACACACACACACACACACACACACACACACACACACACACACACACACACACACACACACACACACACACACACACACACACACACACACACACACACACACACACACACACACACACACACACACACACACACACACACACACACACACACACACACACACACACACACACACACACACACACACACACACACACACACACACACACACACACACACACACACACACACACACACACACACACACACACACACACACACACACACACACACACACACACACACACACACACACACACACACACACACACACACACACACACACACACACACACACACACACACACACACACACACACACACACACACACACACACACACACACACACACACACACACACACACACACACACACACACACACACACACACACACACACACACACACACACACACACACACACACACACACACACACACACACACACACACACACACACACACACACACACACACACACACACACACACACACACACACACACACACACACACACACACACACACACACACACACACACACACACACACACACACACACACACACACACACACACACACACACACACACACACACACACACACACACACACACACACACACACACACACACACACACACACACACACACACACACACACACACACACACACACACACACACACACACACACACACACACACACACACACACACACACACACACACACACACACACACACACACACACACACACACACACACACACACACACACACACACACACACACACACACACACACACACACACACACACACACACACACACACACACACACACACACACACACACACACACACACACACACACACACACACACACACACACACACACACACACACACACACACACACACACACACACACACACACACACACACACACACACACACACACACACACACACACACACACACACACACACACACACACACACACACACACCACACACACACACACACACACACACACACACACACACACACACACACACACACACACACACACACACACACACACACACACACACACACACACACACACACACACACACACACACACACACACACACACACACACACACACACACACACACACACACACACACACACACACACACACACACACACACACAACACATACATAACAATAATAACACATACACACACACACACACACACACACACACACACACACACACACACACACACACACACACACACACACACACACACACACACACACACACACACACACACACACACACACACACACACACACACACACACACACACACACACACACACACACACACACACACACACACACACACACACACACACACACACACACACACACACACACACACACACACACACACACACACACACACACACACACACACACACACACACACACACACACACACACACACACACACACACACACACACACACACACACACACACACACACACACACACACACACACACACACACACACACACACACACACACACACACACACACACACACACACACACACACACACACACACACACACACACACACACACACACACACACACACACACACACACACACACACACACACACACACACACACACACACACACACACACACACACACACACACACACACACACACACACACACACACACACACACACACACACACACACACACACACACACACACACACACACACACACACACACACCACACACACACACACACACACACACACACACACACACACACACACACACACACACACACACACACACACACACACACACACACACACACACACACACACACACACACACACACACACACACACACACACACACACACACACACACACACACACACACACACACACACACACACACACACACACACACACACACACACACACACACACACACACACACACACACACACACACACACACACACACACACACACACACACACACACACACACACACACACACACACACACACACACACACACACACACACACACACACACACACACACACACACACACACACACACACACACACACACACACACACACACACACACACACACACACACACACACACACACACACACACACACACACACACACACACACACACACACACACACACACACACACACACACACACACACACACACACACACACACACACACACACACACACACACACACACACACACACACACACACACACACACACACACACACACACACACACACACACACACACACACACACACACACACACACACACACACACACACACACACACACACACACACACACACACACACACACACACACACACACACACACACACACACACACACACACACACACACACACACACACACACACACACACACACACACACACACACACACACACACACACACACACACACACACCACACACACACACACACACACACACACACACACACACACACACACACACACACACACACACACACACACACACACACACACACACACACACACACACACACACACACACACACACACACACACACACACACACACACACACACACACACACACACACACACACACACACACACACACACACACACACACACACACACACACACACACACACACACACACACACACACACACACACACACACACACACACACACACACACACACACACACACACACACACACACACACACACACACACACACACACACACACACACACACACACACACACACACACACACACACACACACACACACACACACACACACACACACACACACACACACACACACACACACACACACACACACACACACACACACACACACACACACACACACACACACACACACACACACACACACACACACACACACACACACACACACACACACACACACACACACACACACACACACACACACACACACACACACACACACACACACACACACACACACACACACACACACACACACACACACACACACACACACACACACACACACACACACACACACACACACACACACACACACACACACACACACACACACACACACACACACACACACACACACACACACACACACACACACACACACACACACACACACACACACACACACACACACACACACACACACACACACACACACACACACACACACACACACACACACACACACACACACACACACACACACACACACACACACACACACACACACACACACACACACACACACACACACACACACACACACACACACACACACACACACACACACACACACACACACACACACACACACACACACACACACACACACACACACACACACACACACACACACACACACACACACACACACACACACACACACACACACACACACACACACACACACACACACACACACACACACACACACACACACACACACACACACACACACACACACACACACACACACACACACACACACACACACACACACACACACACACACACACACACACACACACACACACACACACACACACACACACACACACACACACACACACACACACACACACACACACACACACACACACACACACAACACACACACACACACACACACACACACACACACACACACACACACACACACACACACACACACACACACACACACACACACACACACACACACACACACACACACACACACACACACACACACACACACACACACACACACACACACACACACACACACACACACACACACACACACACACACACACACACACACACACACACACACACACACACACACACACACACACACACACACACACACACACACACACACACACACACACACACACACACACACACACACACACACACACACACACACACACACACACACACACACACACACACACACACACACACACACACACACACACACACACACACACACACACACACACACACACACACACACACACACACACACACACACACACACACACACACACACACACACACACACACACACACACACACACACACACACACACACACACACACACACACACACACACACACACACACACACACACACACACACACACACACACACACACACACACACACACACACACACACACACACACACACACACACACACACACACACACACACACACACACACACACACACACACACACACACACACACACACACACACACACACACACACACACACACACACACACACACACACACACACACACACACACACACACACACACACACACACACACACACACACACACACACACACACACACACACACACACACACACACACACACACACACACACACACACACACACACACACACACACACCACACACACACACACACACACACACACACACACACACACACACACACACACACACACACACACACACACACACACACACACACACACACACACACACACACACACACACACACACACACACACACACACACACACACACACACACACACACACACACACACACACACACACACACACACACACACACACACACACACACACACACACACACACACACACACACACACACACACACACACACACACACACACACACACACACACACACACACACACACACACACACACACACACACACACACACACACACACACACACACACACACACACACACACACACACACACACACACACACACACACACACACACACACACACACACACACACACACACACACACACACACACACACACACACACACACACACACACACACACACACACACACACACACACACACACACACACACACACACACACACACACACACACACACACACACACACACACACACACACACACACACACACACACACACACACACACACACACACACACACACACACACACACACACACACACACACACACACACACACACACACACACACACACACACACACACACACACACACACACACACACACAATAATAATAATAATAATAATAATACATTAATACACACACACACACACACACACACACACACACACACACACACACACACACACACACACACACACACACACACACACACACACACACACACAACACACACACACACACACACACACACACACACACACACACACACACACACACACACACACACACACACACACACACACACACACACACACACACACACACACACACACACACACACACACACACACACACACACACACACACACACACACACACACACACACACACACACACACACACACACACACACACACACACACACACACACACACACACACACACACACACACACACACACACACACACACACACACACACACACACACACACACACACACACACACACACACACACACACACACACACACACACACACACACACACACACACACACACACACACACACACACACACACACACACACACACACACACACACACACACACACACACACACACACACACACACACACACACACACACACACACACACACACACACACACACACACACACACACACACACACACACACACACACACACACACACACACACACACACACACACACACACACACACACACACACACACACACACACACACACACACACACACACACACACACACACACACACACACACACACACACACACACACACACACACACACACACACACACACACACACACACACACACACACACACACACACACACACACACACACACACACACACACACACACACACACACACACACACACACACACACACACACACACACACACACACACACACACACACACACACACACACACACACACACACACACACACACACACACACACACACACACACACACACACACACACACACACACACACACACACACACACACACACACACACACACACACACACACACACACACACACACACACACACACACACACACACACACACACACACACACACACACACACACACACACACACACACACACACACACACACACACACACACACACACACACACACACACACACACACACACACACACACACACACACACACACACACACACACACACACACACACACACACACACACACACACACACACACACACACACACACACACACACACACACACACACACACACACACACACACACACACACACACACACACACACACACACACACACACACACACACACACACACACACACACACACACACACACACACACACACACACACACACACACACACACACACACACACACACACACACACACACACACACACACACACACACACACACCACACACACACACACACACACACACACACACACACACACACACACACACACACACACACACACACACACACACACACACACACACACACACACACACACACACACACACACACACACACACACACACACACACACACACACACACACACACACACACACACACACACACACACACACACACACACACACACACACACACACACACACACACACACACACACACACACACACACACACACACACACACACACACACACACACACACACACACACACACACACACACACACACACACACACACACACACACACACACACACACACACACACACACACACACACACACACACACACACACACACACACACACACACACACACACACACACACACACACACACACACACACACACACACACACACACACACACACACACACACACACACACACACACACACACACACACACACACACACACACACACACACACACACACACACACACACACACACACACACACACACACACACACACACACACACACACACACACACACACACACACACACACACACACACACACACACACACACACACACACACACACACACACACACACACACACACACACACACACACACACACACACACACACACACACACACACACACACACACACACACACACACACACACACACACACACACACACACACACACACACACACACACACACACACACACACACACACACACACACACACACACACACACACACACACACACACACACACACACACACACACACACACACACACACACACACACACACACACACACACACACACACACACACACACACACACACACACACACACACACACACACACACACACACACACACACACACACACACACACACACACACACACACACACACACACACACACACACACACACACACACACACACACACACACACACACACACACACACACACACACACACACACACACCACACACACACACACACACACACACACACACACACACACACACACACACACACACACACACACACACACACACACACACACACACACACACACACACACACACACACACACACACACACACACACACACACACACACACACACACACACACACACACACACACACACACACACACACACACACACACACACACACACACACACACACACACACACACACACACACACACACACACACACACACACACACACACACACACACACACACACACACACACACACACACACACACACACACACACACACACACACACACACACACACACACACACACACACACACACACACACACACACACACACACACACACACACACACACACACACACACACACACACACACACACACACACACACACACACACACACACACACACACACACACACACACACACACACACACACACACACACACACACACACACACACACACACACACACACACACACACACACACACACACACACACACACACACACACACACACACACACACACACACACACACACACACACACACACACACACACACACACACACACACACACACACACACACACACACACACACACACACACACACACACACACACACACACACACACACACACACACACACACACACACACACACACACACACACACACACACACACACACACACACACACACACACACACACACACACACACACACACACACACACACACACACACACACACACACACACACACACACACACACACACACACACACACACACACACACACACACACACACACACACACACACACACACACACACACACACACACACACACACACACACACACACACACACACACACACACACACACACACACACACACACACACACACACACACACACACACACACACACACACACACACACACACACACACACACACACACACACACACACACACACACACACACACACACACACACACACACACACACACACACACACACACACACACACACACACACACACACACACACACACACACACACACACACACACACACACACACACACACACACACACACACACACACACACACACACACACACACACACACACACACACACACACACACACACACACACACACACACACACACACACACACACACACACACACACACACACACACACACACACACACACACACACACACACACACACACACACACACACACACACACACACACACACACACACACACACACACACACACACACACACACACACACACACACACACACACACACACACACACACACACACACACACCACACACACACACACACACACACACACACACACACACACACACACACACACACACACACACACACACACACACACACACACACACACACACACACACACACACACACACACACACACACACACACACACACACACACACACACACACACACACACACACACACACACACACACACACACACACACACACACACACACACACACACACACACACACACACACACACACACACACACACACACACACACACACACACACACACACACACACACACACACACACACACACACACACACACACACACACACACACACACACACACACACACACACACACACACACACACACACACACACACACACACAACACACACACACACACACACACACACACACACACACACACACACACACACACACACACACACACACACACACACACACACACACACACACACACACACACACACACACACACACACACACACACACACACACACACACACACACACACACACACACACACACACACACACACACACACACACACACACACACACACACACACACACACACACACACACACACACACACACACACACACACACACACACACACACACACACACACACACACACACACACACACACACACACACACACACACACACACACACACACACACACACACACACACACACACACACACACACACACACACACACACACACACACACACACACACACACACACACACACACACACACACACACACACACACACACACACACACACACACACACACACACACACACACACACACACACACACACACACACACACACACACACACACACACACACACACACACACACACACACACACACACACACACACACACACACACACACACACACACACACACACACACACACACACACACACACACACACACACACACACACACACACACACACACACACACACACACACACACACACACACACACACACACACACACACACACACACACACACACACACACACACACACACACACACACACACACACACACACACACACACACACACACACACACACACACACACACACACACACACACACACACACACACACACACACACACACACACACACACACACACACACACACACACACACACACACACACACACACACACACACACACACACACACACACACACACACACACACACACACACACACACACACACACACACACACACACACACACACACACACACACACACACACACACACACACACACACACACACACACACACACACACACACACACACACACACACACACACACACACACACACACACACACACACACACACACACACACACACACACACACACACACACACACACACACACACACACACACACACACACACACACACACACACACACACACACACACACACACACACACACACACACACACACACACACACACACACACACACACACACACACACACACACACACACACACACACACACACACACACACACACACACACACACACACACACACACACACACACACACACACACACACACACACACACACACACACACACACACACACACACACACACACACACACACACACACACACACACACACACACACACACACACACACACACACACACACACACACACACACACACACACACACACACACACACACACACACACACACACACACACACACACACACACACACACACACACACACACACACACACACACACACACACACACACACACACACACACACACACACACACACACACACACACACACACACACACACACACACACACACACACACACACACACACACACACACACACACACACACACACACACACACACACACACACACACACACACACACACACACACACACACACACACACACACACACACACACACACACACACACACACACACACACACACACACACACACACACACACACACACACACACACACACACACACACACACACACACACACACACACACACACACACACACACACACACACACACACACACACACACACACACACACACACACACACACACACACACACACACACACACACACACACACACACACACACACACACACACACACACACACACACACACACACACACACACACACACACACACACACACACACACACACACACACACACACACACACACACACACACACACACACACACACACACACACACACACACACACACACACACACACACACACACACACACACACACACACACACACACACACACACACACACACACACACACACACACACACACACACACACACACACACACACACACACACACACACACACACACACACACACACACACACACACACACACACACACACACACACACACACACACACACACACACACACACACACACACACACACACACACACACACACACACACACACACACACACACACACACACACACACACACACACACACACACACACACACACACACACACACACACACACACACACACACACACACACACACACACACACACACACACACACACACACACACACACACACACACACACACACACACACACACACACACACACACACACACACACACACACACACACACACACACACACACACACACACACACACACACACACACACACACACACACACACACACACACACACACACACACACACACACACACACACACACACACACACACACACACACACACACACACACACACACACACACACACACTGGACACACACACACACACACACACACACACACACACACACACACACACACACACACACACCACACACACACACACACACACACACACACACACACACACACACACACACACACACACACACACACACACACACACACACACACACACACACACACACACACACACACACACACACACACACACACACACACACACACACACACACACACACACACACACACACACACACACACACACACACACACACACACACACACACACACACACACACACACACACACACACACACACACACACACACACACACACACACACACACACACACACACACACACACACACACACACACACACACACACACACACACACACACACACACACACACACACACACACACACACACACACACACACACACACACACACACACACACACACACACACACACACACACACACACACACACACACACACACACACACACACACACACACACACACACACACACACACACACACACACACACACACACACACACACACACACACACACACACACACACACACACACACACACACACACACACACACACACACACACACACACACACACACACACACACACACACACACACACACACACACACACACACACACACACACACACACACACACACACACACACACACACACACACACACACACACACACACACACACACACACACACACACACACACACACACACACACACACACACACACACACACACACACACACACACACACACACACACACACACACACACACACACACACACACACACACACACACACACACACACACACACACACACACACACACACACACACACACACACACACACACACACACACACACACACACACACACACACACACACACACACACACACACACACACACACACACACACACACACACACACACACACACACACACACACACACACACACACACACACACACACACACACACACACACACACACACACACACACACACACACACACACACACACACACACACACACACACACACACACACACACACACACACACACACACACACACACACACACACACACACACACACACACACACACACACACACACACACACACACACACACACACACACACACACACACACACACACACACACACACACACACACACACACACACACACACACACACACACACACACACACACACACACACACACACACACACACACACACACACACACACACACACACACACACACACACACACACACACACACACACACACACACACACACACACACACACACACACACACACACACACACACACACACACACACACACACACACACACACACACACACACACACACACACACACACACACACACACACACACACACACACACACACACACACACACACACACACACACACACACACACACACACACACACACACACACACACACACACACACACACACACACACACACACACACACACACACACACACACACACACACACACACACACACACACACACACACACACACACACACACACACACACACACACACACACACACACACACACACACACACACACACACACACACACACACACACACACACACACACACACACACACACACACACACACACACACACACACACACACACACACACACACACACACACACACACACACACACACACACACACACACACACACACACACACACACACACACACACACACACACACACACACACACACACACACACACACACACACACACACACACACACACACACACACACACACACACACACACACACACACACACACACACACACACACACACACACACACACACACACACACACACACACACACACACACACACACACACACACACACACACACACACACACACACACACACACACACACACACACACACACACACACACACACACACACACACACACACACACACACACACACACACACACACACACACACACACACACACACACACACACACACACACACACACACACACACACACACACACACACACACACACACACACACACACACACACACACACACACACACACACACACACACACACACACACACACACACACACACACACACACACACACACACACACACACACACACACACACACACACACACACACACACACACACACACACACACACACACACACACACACACACACACACACACACACACACACACACACACACACACACACACACACACACACACACACACACACACACACACACACACACACACACACACACACACACACACACACACACACACACACACACACACACACACACACACACACACACACACACACACACACACACACACACACACACACACACACACACACACACACACACACACACACACACACACACACACACACACACACACACACACACACACACACACACACACACACACACACACACACACACACACACACACACACACACACACACACACACACACACACACACACACACACACACACACACACACACACACACACACACACACACACACACACACACACACACACACACACACACACACACACACACACACACACACACACACACACACACACACACACACACACACACACACACACACACACACACACACACACACACACACACACACACACACACACACACACACACACACACACACACACACACACACACACACACACACACACACACACACACACACACACACACACACACACACACACACACACACACACACACACACACACACACACACACACACACACACACACACACACACACACACACACACACACACACACACACACACACACACACACACACACACACACACACACACACACACACACACACACACACACACACACACACACACACACACACACACACACACACACACACACACACACACACACACACACACACACACACACACACACACACACACACACACACACACACACACACACACACACACACACACACACACACACACACACACACACACACACACACACACACACACACACACACACACACACACACACACACACACACACACACACACACACACACACACACACACACACACACACACACACACACACACACACACACACACACACACACACACACACACACACACACACACACACACACACACACACACACACACACACACACACACACACACACACACACACACACACACACACACACACACACACACACACACACACACACACACACACACACACACACACACACACACACACACACACACACACACACACACACACACACACACACACACACACACACACACACACACACACACACACACACACACACACACACACACACACACACACACACACACACACACACACACACACACACACACACACACACACACACACACACACACACACACACACACACACACACACACACACACACACACACACACACACACACACACACACACACACACACACACACACACACACACACACACACACACACACACACACACACACACACACACACACACACACACACACACACACACACACACACACACACACACACACACACACACACACACACACACACACACACACACACACACACACACACACACACACACACACACACACACACACACACACACACACACACACACACACACACACACACACACACACACACACACACACACACACACACACACACACACACACACACACACACACACACACACACACACACACACACACACACACACACACACACACACACACACACACACACACACACACACACACACACACACACACACACACACACACACACACACACACACACACACACACACACACACACACACACACACACACACACACACACACACACACACACACACACACACACACACACACACACACACACACACACACACACACACACACACACACACACACACACACACACACACACACACACACACACACACACACACACACACACACACACACACACACACACACACACACACACACACACACACACACACACACACACACACACACACACACACACACACACACACACACACACACACACACACACACACACACACACACACACACACACACACACACACACACACACACACACACACACACACACACACACACACACACACACACACACACACACACACACACACACACACACACACACACACACACACACACACACACACACACACACACACACACACACACACACACACACACACACACACACACACACACACACACACACACACACACACACACACACACACACACACACACACACACACACACACACACACACACACACACACACACACACACACACACACACACACACACACACACACACACACACACACACACACACACACACACACACACACACACACACACACACACACACACACACACACACACACACACACACACACACACACACACACACACACACACACACACACACACACACACACACACACACACACACACACACACACACACACACACACACACACACACACACACACACACACACACACACACACACACACACACACACACACACACACACACACACACACACACACACACACACACACACACACACACACACACACACACACACACACACACACACACACACACACACACACACACACACACACACACACACACACACACACACCACACACACACACACACACACACACACACACACACACACACACACACACACACACACACACACACACACACACACACACACACACACACACACACACACACACACACACACACACACACACACACACACACACACACACACACACACACACACACACACACACACACACACACACACACACACACACACACACACACACACACACACACACACACACACACACACACACACACACACACACACACACACACACACACACACACACACACACACACACACACACACACACACACACACACACACACACACACACACACACACACACACACACACACACACACACACACACACACACACACACACACACACACACACACACACACACACACACACACACACACACACACACACACACACACACACACACACACACACACACACACACACACACACACACACACACACACACACACACACACACACACACACACACACACACACACACACACACACACACACACACACACACACACACACACACACACACACACACACACACACACACACACACACACACACACACACACACACACACACACACACACACACACACACACACACACACACACACACACACACACACACACACACACACACACACACACACACACACACACACACACACACACACACACACACACACACACACACACACACACACACACACACACACACACACACACACACACACACACACACACACACACACACACACACACACACACACACACACACACACACACACACACACACACACACACACACACACACACACACACACACACACACACACACACACACACACACACACACACACACACACACACACACACACACACACACACACACACACACACACACACACACACACACACACACACACACACACACACACACACACACACACACACACACACACACACACACACACACACACACACACACACACACACACACACACACACACACACACACACACACACACACACACACACACACACACACACACACACACACACACACACACACACACACACACACACACACACACACACACACACACACACACACACACACACACACACACACACACACACACACACACACACACACACACACACACACACACACACACACACACACACACACACACACACACACACACACACACACACACACACACACACACACACACACACACACACACACACACACACACACACACACACACACACACACACACACACACACACACACACACACACACACACACACACACACACACACACACACACACACACACACACACACACACACACACACACACACACACACACACACACACACACACACACACACACACACACACACACACACACACACACACACACACACACACACACACACACACACACACACACACACACACACACACACACACACACACACACACACACACACACACACACACACACACACACACACACACACACACACACACACACACACACACACACACACACACACACACACACACACACACACACACACACACACACACACACACACACACACACACACACACACACACACACACACACACACACACACACACACACCACACACACACACACACACACACACACACACACACACACACACACACACACACACACACACACACACACACACACACACACACACACACACACACACACACACACACACACACACACACACACACACACACACACACACACACACACACACACACACACACACACACACACACACACACACACACACACACACACACACACACACACACACACACACACACACACACACACACACACACACACACACACACACACACACACACACACACACACACACACACACACACACACACACACACACACACACACACACACACACACACACACACACACACACACACACACACACACACACACACCACACACACACACACACACACACACACACACACACACACACACACACACACACACACACACACACACACACACACACACACACACACACACACACACACACACACACACACACACACACACACACACACACACACACACACACACACACACACACACACACACACACACACACACACACACACACACACACACACACACACACACACACACACACACACACACACACACACACACACACACACACACACACACACACACACACACACACACACACACACACACACACACACACACACACACACACACACACACACACACACACACACACACACACACACACACACACACACACACACACACACACACACACACACACACACACACACACACACACACACACACACACACACACACACACACACACACACACACACACACACACACACACACACACACACACACACACACACACACACACACACACACACACACACACACACACACACACACACACACACACACACACACACACACACACACACACACACACACACACACACACACACACACACACACACACACACACACACACACACACACACACACACACACACACACACACACACACACACACACACACACACACACACACACACACACACACACACACACACACACACACACACACACACACACACACACACACACACACACACACACACACACACACACACACACACACACACACACACACACACACACACACACACACACACACACACACACACACACACACACACACACACACACACACACACACACACACACACACACACACACACACACACACACACACACACCACACACACACACACACACACACACACACACACACACACACACACACACACACACACACACACACACACACACACACACACACACACACACACACACACACACACACACACACACACACACACACACACACACACACACACACACACACACACACACACACACACACACACACACACACACACACACACACACACACACACACACACACACACACACACACACACACACACACACACACACACACACACACACACACACACACACACACACACACACACACACACACACACACACACACACACACACACACACACACACACACACACACACACACACACACACACACACACACACACACACACACACACACACACACACACACACACACACACACACACACACACACACACACACACACACACACACACACACACACACACACACACACACACACACACACACACACACACACACACACACACACACACACACACACACACACACACACACACACACACACACACACACACACACACACACACACACACACACACACACACACACACACACACACACACACACACACACACACACACACACACACACACACACACACACACACACACACACACACACACACACACACACACACACACACACACACACACACACACACACACACACACACACACACACACACACACACACACACACACACACACACACACACACACACACACACACACACACACACACACACACACACACACACACACACACACACACACACACACACACACACACACACACACACACACACACACACACACACACACACACACACACACACACACACACACACACACACACACACACACACACACACACACACACACACACACACACACACACACACACACACACACACACACACACACACACACACACACACACACACACACACACACACACACACACACACACACACACACACACACACACACACACACACACACACACACACACACACACACACACACACACACACACACACACACACACACACACACACACACACACACACACACACACACACACACACACACACACACACACACACACACACACACACACACACACACACACACACACACACACACACACACACACACACACACACACACACACACACACACACACACACACACACACACACACACACACACACACACACACACACACACACACACACACACACACACACACACACACACACACACACACACACACACACACACACACACACACACACACACACACACACACACACACACACACACACACACACACACACACACACACACACACACACACACACACACACACACACACACACACACACACACACACACACACACACACACACACACACACACACACACACACACACACACACACACACACACACACACACACACACACACACACACACACACACACACACACACACACACACACACACACACACACACACACACACACACACACACACACACACACACACACACACACACACACACACACACACACACACACACACACACACACACACACACACACACACACACACACACACACACACACACACACACACACACACACACACACACACACACACACACACACACACACACACACACACACACACACACACACACACACACACACACACACACACACACACACACACACACACACACACACACACACACACACACACACACACACACACACACACACACACACACACACACACACACACACACACACACACACACACACACACACACACACACACACACACACACACACACACACACACACACACACACACACACACACACACACACACACACACACACACACACACACACACACACACACACACACACACACACACACACACACACACACACACACACACACACACACACACACACACACACACACACACACACACACACACACACACACACACACACACACACACACACACACACACACACACACACACACACACACACACACACACACACACACACACACACACACACACACACACACACACACACACACACACACACACACACACACACACACACACACACACACACACACACACACACACACACACACACACACACACACACACACACACACACACACACACACACACACACACACACACACACACACACACACACACACACACACACACACACACACACACACACACACACACACACACACACACACACACACACACACACACACACACACACACACACACACACACACACACACACACACACACACACACACACACACACACACACACACACACACACACACACACACACACACACACACACACACACACACACACACACACACACACACACACACACACACACACACAACACACACACACACACACACACACACACACACACACACACACACACACACACACACACACACACACACACACACACACACACACACACACACACACACACACACACACACACACACACACACACACACACACACACACACACACACACACACACACACACACACACACACACACACACACACACACACACACACACACACACACACACACACACACACACACACACACACACACACACACACACACACACACACACACACACACACACACACACACACACACACACACACACACACACACACACACACACACACACACACACACACACACACACACACACACACACACACACACACACACACACACACACACACACACACACACACACACACACACACACACACACACACACACACACACACACACACACACACACACACACACACACACACACACACACACACACACACACACACACACACACACACACACACACACACACACACACACACACACACACACACACACACACACACACACACACACACACACACACACACACACACACACACACACACACACACACACACACACACACACACACACACACACACACACACACACACACACACACACACACACACACACACACACACACACACACACACACACACACACACACACACACACACACACACACACACACACACACACACACACACACACACACACACACACACACACACACACACACACACACACACACACCACACACACACACACACACACACACACACACACACACACACACACACACACACACACACACACACACACACACACACACACACACACACACACACACACACACACACACACACACACACACACACACACACACACACACACACACACACACACACACACACACACACACACACACACACACACACACACACACACACACACACACACACACACACACACACACACACACACACACACACACACACACACACACACACACACACACACACACACACACACACACACACACACACACACACACACACACACACACACACACACACACACACACACACACACACACACACACACACACACACACACACACACACACACACACACACACACACACACACACACACACACACACACACACACACACACACACACACACACACACACACACACACACACACACACACACACACACACACACACACACACACACACACACACACACACACACACACACACACACACACACACACACACACACACACACACACACACACACACACACACACACACACACACACACACACACACACACACACACACACACACACACACACACACACACACACACACACACACACACACACACACACACACACACACACACACACACACACACACACACACACACACACACACACACACACACACACACACACACACACACACACACACACACACACACACACACACACACACACACACACACACACACACACACACACACACACACACACACACACACACACACACACACACCACACACACACACACACACACACACACACACACACACACACACACACACACACACACACACACACACACACACACACACACACACACACACACACACACACACACACACACACACACACACACACACACACACACACACACACACACACACACACACACACACACACACACACACACACACACACACACACACACACACACACACACACACACACACACACACACACACACACACACACACACACACACACACACACACACACACACACACACACACACACACACACACACACACACACACACACACACACACACACACACACACACACACACACACACACACACACACACACACACACACACACACACACACACACACACACACACACACACACACACACACACACACACACACACACACACACACACACACACACACACACACACACACACACACACACACACACACACACACACACACACACACACACACACACACACACACACACACACACACACACACACACACACACACACACACACACACACACACACACACACACACACACACACACACACACACACACACACACACACACACACACACACACACACACACACACACACACACACACACACACACACACACACACACACACACACACACACACACACACACACACACACACACACACACACACACACACACACACACACACACACACACACACACACACACACACACACACACACACACACACACACACACACACACACACACACACACACACACACACACACACACACACACACACACACACACACACACACACACACACACACACACACACACACACACACACACACACACACACACACACACACACACACACACACACACACACACACACACACACACACACACACACACACACACACACACACACACACACACACACACACACACACACACACACACACACACACACACACACACACACACACACACACACACACACACACACACACACACACACACACACACACACACACACACACACACACACACACACACACACACACACACACACACACACACACACACACACACACACACACACACACACACACACACACACACACACACACACACACACACACACACACACACACACACACACACACACACACACACACACACCACACACACACACACACACACACACACACACACACACACACACACACACACACACACACACACACACACACACACACACACACACACACACACACACACACACACACACACACACACACACACACACACACACACACACACACACACACACACACACACACACACACACACACACACACACACACACACACACACACACACACACACACACACACACACACACACACACACACACACACACACACACACACACACACACACACACACACACACACACACACACACACACACACACACACACACACACACACACACACACACACACACACACACACACACACACACACACACACACACACACACACACACACACACACACACACACACACACACACACACACACACACACACACACACACACACACACACACACACACACACACACACACACACACACACACACACACACACACACACACACACACACACACACACACACACACACACACACACACACACACACACACACACACACACACACACACACACACACACACACACACACACACACACACACACACACACACACACACACACACACACACACACACACACACACACACACACACACACACACACACACACACACACACACACACACACACACACACACACACACACACACACACACACACACACACACACACACACACACACACACACACACACACACACACACACACACACACACACACACACACACACACACACACACACACACCACACACACACACACACACACACACACACACACACACACACACACACACACACACACACACACACACACACACACACACACACACACACACACACACACACACACACACACACACACACACACACACACACACACACACACACACACACACACACACACACACACACACACACACACACACACACACACACACACACACACACACACACACACACACACACACACACACACACACACACACACACACACACACACACACACACACACACACACACACACACACACACACACACACACACACACACACACACACACACACACACACACACACACACACACACACACACACACACACACACACACACACACACACACACACACACACACACACACACACACACACACACACACACACACACACACACACACACACACACACACACACACACACACACACACACACACACACACACACACACACACACACACACACACACACACACACACACACACACACACACACACACACACACACACACACACACACACACACACACACACACACACACACACACACACACACACACACACACACACACACACACACACACACACACACACACACACACACACACACACACACACACACACACACACACACACACACACACACACACACACACACACACACACACACACACACACACACACACACACACACACACACACACACACACACACACACACACACACACACACACACACACACACACACACACACACACACACACACACACACACACACACACACACACACACCACACACACACACACACACACACACACACACACACACACACACACACACACACACACACACACACACACACACACACACACACACACACACACACACACACACACACACACACACACACACACACACACACACACACACACACACACACACACACACACACACACACACACACACACACACACACACACACACACACACACACACACACACACACACACACACACACACACACACACACACACACACACACACACACACACACACACACACACACACACACACACACACACACACACACACACACACACACACACACACACACACACACACACACACACACACACACACACACACACACACACACACACACACACACACACACACACACACACACACACACACACACACACACACACACACACACACACACACACACACACACACACACACACACACACACACACACACACACACACACACACACACACACACACACACACACACACACACACACACACACACACACACACACACACACACACACACACACACACACACACACACACACACACACACACACACACACACACACACACACACACACACACACACACACACACACACACACACACACACACACACACACACACACACACACACACACACACACACACACACACACACACACACACACACACACACACACACACACACACACACACACACACACACACACACACACACACACACACACACACACACACACACACACACACACACACACACAACACACACACACACACACACACACACACACACACACACACACACACACACACACACACACACACACACACACACACACACACACACACACACACACACACACACACACACACACACACACACACACACACACACACACACACACACACACACACACACACACACACACACACACACACACACACACACACACACACACACACACACACACACACACACACACACACACACACACACACACACACACACACACACACACACACACACACACACACACACACACACACACACACACACACACACACACACACACACACACACACACACACACACACACACACACACACACACACACACACACACACACACACACACACACACACACACACACACACACACACACACACACACACACACACAACACACACACACACACACACACACACACACACACACACACACACACACACACACACACACACACACACACACACACACACACACACACACACACACACACACACACACACACACACACACACACACACACACACACACACACACACACACACACACACACACACACACACACACACACACACACACACACACACACACACACACACACACACACACACACACACACACACACACACACACACACACACACACACACACACACACACACACACACACACACACACACACACACACACACACACACACACACACACACACACACACACACACACACACACACACACACACACACACACACACACACACACACACACACCACACACACACACACACACACACACACACACACACACACACACACACACACACACACACACACACACACACACACACACACACACACACACACACACACACACACACACACACACACACACACACACACACACACACACACACACACACACACACACACACACACACACACACACACACACACACACACACACACACACACACACACACACACACACACACACACACACACACACACACACACACACACACACACACACACACACACACACACACACACACACACACACACACACACACACACACACACACACACACACACACACACACACACACACACACACACACACACACACACACACACACACACACACACACACACACACACACACACACACACACACACACACACACACACACACACACACACACACACACACACACACACACACACACACACACACACACACACACACACACACACACACACACACACACACACACACACACACACACACACACACACACACACACACACACACACACACACACACACACACACACACACACACACACACACACACACACACACACACACACACACACACACACACACACACACACACACACACACACACACACACACACACACACACACACACACACACACACACACACACACACACACACACACACACACACACACACACACACACACACACACACACACACACACACACACACACACACACACACACACACACACACACACACACACACACACACACACACACACACACACACACACACACACACACACACACACACACACACACACACACACACACACACACACACACACACACACACACACACACACACACACACACACACACACACACACACACACACACACACACACACACACACACACACACACACACACACACACACACACACACACACACACACACACACACACACACACACACACACACACACACACACACACACACACACACACACACACACACACACACACACACACACACACACACACACACACACACACACACACACACACACACACACACACACACACACACACACACACACACACACACACACACACACACACACACACACACACACACACACACACACACACACACACACACACACACACACACACACACACACACACACACACACACACACACACACACACACACACACACACACACACACACACACACACACACACACACACACACACACACACACACACACACACACACACACACACACACACACACACACACACACACACACACACACACACACACACACACACACACACACACACACACACACACACACACACACACACACACACACACACACACACACACACACACACACACACACACACACACACACACACACACACACACACACACACACACACACACACACACACACACACACACACACACACACACACACACACACACACACACACACACACACACACACACACACACACACACACACACACACACACACACACACACACACACACACACACACACACACACACACACACACACACACACACACACACACACACAACACACACACACACACACACACACACACACACACACACACACACACACACACACACACACACACACACACACACACACACACACACACACACACACACACACACACACACACACACACACACACACACACACACACACACACACACACACACACACACACACACACACACACACACACACACACACACACACACACACACACACACACACACACACACACACACACACACACACACACACACACACACACACACACACACACACACACACACACACACACACACACACACACACACACACACACACACACACACACACACACACACACACACACACACACACACACACACACACACACACACACACACACACACACACACACACACACACACACACACACACACACACACACACACACACACACACACACACACACACACACACACACACACACACACACACACACACACACACACACACACACACACACACACACACACACACACACACACACACACACACACACACACACACACACACACACACACACACACACACACACACACACACACACACACACACACACACACACACACACACACACACACACACACACACACACACACACACACACACACACACACACACACACACACACACACACACACACACACACACACACACACACACACACACACACACACACACACACACACACACACACACACACACACACACACACACACACACACACACACACACACACACACACACACACACACACACACACACACACCACACACACACACACACACACACACACACACACACACACACACACACACACACACACACACACACACACACACACACACACACACACACACACACACACACACACACACACACACACACACACACACACACACACACACACACACACACACACACACACACACACACACACACACACACACACACACACACACACACACACACACACACACACACACACACACACACACACACACACACACACACACACACACACACACACACACACACACACACACACACACACACACACACACACACACACACACACACACACACACACACACACACACACACACACACACACACACACACACACACACACACACACACACACACACACACACACACACACACACACACACACACACACACACACACACACACACACACACACACACACACACACACACACACACACACACACACACACACACACACACACACACACACACACACACACACACACACACACACACACACACACACACACACACACACACACACACACACACACACACACACACACACACACACACACACACACACACACACACACACACACACACACACACACACACACACACACACACACACACACACACACACACACACACACACACACACACACACACACACACACACACACACACACACACACACACACACACACACACACACACACACACACACACACACACACACACACACACACACACACACACACACACACACACACACACACACACACACACACACACACACACACACACACACACACACACACACACACACACACACACACACACACACACACACACACACACACACACACACACACACACACACACACACACACACACACACACACACACACACACACACACACACACACACACACACACACACACACACACACACACACACACACACACACACACACACACACACACACACACACACACACACACACACACACACACACACACACACACACACACACACACACACACACACACACACACACACACACACACACACACACACACACACACACACACACACACACACACACACACACACACACACACACACACACACACACACACACACACACACACACACACACACACACACACACACACACACACACACACACACACACACACACACACACACACACACACACACACACACACACACACACACACACACACACACACACACACACACACACACACACACACACACACACACACACACACACACACACACACACACACACACACACACACACACACACACACACACACACACACACACACACACACACACACACACACACACACACACACACACACACACACACACACACACACACACACACACACACACACACACACACACACACACACACACACACACACACACACACACACACACACACACACACACACACACACACACACACACACACACACACACACACACACACACACACACACACACACACACACACACACACACACACACACACACACACACACACACACACACACACACACACACACACACACACACACACACACACACACACACACACACACACACACACACACACACACACACACACACACACACACACACACACACACACACACACACACACACACACACACACACACACACACACACACACACACACACACACACACACACACACACACACACACACACACACACACACACACACACACACACACACACACACACACACACACACACACACACACACACACACACACACACACACACACACACACACACACACACACACACACACACACACACACACACACACACACACACACACACACACACACACACACACACACACACACACACACACACACACACACACACACACACACACACACACACACACACACACACACACACACACACACACACACACACACACACACACACACACACACACACACACACACACACACACACACACACACACACACACACACACACACACACACACACACACACACACACACACACACACACACACACACACACACACACACACACACACACACACACACACACACACACACACACACACACACACACACACACACACACACACACACACACACACACACACACACACACACACACACACACACACACACACACACACACACACACACACACACACACACACACACACACACACACACACACACACACACACACACACACACACACACACACACACACACACACACACACACACACACACACACACACACACACACACACACACACACACACACACACACACACACACACACACACACACACACACACACACACACACACACACACACACACACACACACACACACACACACACACACACACACACACACACACACACACACACACACACACACACACACACACACACACACACACACACACACACACACACACACACACACACACACACACACACACACACACACACACACACACACACACACACACACACACACACACACACACACACACACACACACACACACACACACACACACACACACACACACACACACACACACACACACACACACACACACACACACACACACACACACACACACACACACACACACACACACACACACACACACACACACACACACACACACACACACACACACACACACACACACACACACACACACACACACACACACACACACACACACACACACACACACACACACACACACACACACACACACACACACACACACACACACACACACACACACACACACACACACACACACACACACACACACACACACACACACACACACACACACACACACACACACACACACACACACACACACACACACACACACACACACACACACACACACACACACACACACACACACACACACACACACACACACACACACACACACACACACACACACACACACACACACACACACACACACACACACACACACACACACACACACACACACACACACACACACACACACACACACACACACACACACACACACACACACACACACACACACACACACACACACACACACACACACACACACACACACACACACACACACACACACACACACACACACACACACACACACACACACACACACACACACACACACACACACACACACACACACACACACACACACACACACACACACACACACACACACACACACACACACACACACACACACACACACACACACACACACACACACACACACACACACACACACACACACACACACACACACACACACACACACACACACACACACACACACACACACACACACACACACACACACACACACACACACACACACACACACACACACACACACACACACACACACACACACACACACACACACACACACACACACACACACACACACACACACACACACACACACACACACACACACACACACACACACACACACACACACACACACACACACACACACACACACACACACACACACACACACACACACACACACACACACACACACACACACACACACACACACACACACACACACACACACACACACACACACACACACACACACACACACACACACACACACACACACACACACACACACACACACACACACACACACACACACACACACACACACACACACACACACACACACACACACACACACACACACACACACACACACACACACACACACACACACACACACACACACACACACACACACACACACACACACACACACACACACACACACACACACACACACACACACACACACACACACACACACACACACACACACACACACACACACACACACACACACACACACACACCACACACACACACACACACACACACACACACACACACACACACACACACACACACACACACACACACACACACACACACACACACACACACACACACACACACACACACACACACACACACACACACACACACACACACACACACACACACACACACACACACACACACACACACACACACACACACACACACACACACACACACACACACACACACACACACACACACACACACACACACACACACACACACACACACACACACACACACACACACACACACACACACACACACACACACACACACACACACACACACACACACACACACACACACACACACACACACACACACACACACACACACACACACACACACACACACACACACACACACACACACACACACACACACCACACACACACACACACACACACACACACACACACACACACACACACACACACACACACACACACACACACACACACACACACACACACACACACACACACACACACACACACACACACACACACACACACACACACACACACACACACACACACACACACACACACACACACACACACACACACACACACACACACACACACACACACACACACACACACACACACACACACACACACACACACACACACACACACACACACACACACACACACACACACACACACACACACACACACACACACACACACACACACACACACACACACACACACACACACACACACACACACACACACACACACACACACACACACACACACACACACACACACACACACACACACACACACACACACACACACACACACACACACACACACACACACACACACACACACACACACACACACACACACACACACACACACACACACACACACACACACACACACACACACACACACACACACACACACACACACACACACACACACACACACACACACACACACACACACACACACACACACACACACACACACACACACACACACACACACACACACACACACACACACACACACACACACACACACACACACACACACACACACACACACACACACACACACACACACACACACACACACACACACACACACACACACACACACACACACACACACACACACACACACACACACACACACCACACACACACACACACACACACACACACACACACACACACACACACACACACACACACACACACACACACACACACACACACACACACACACACACACACACACACACACACACACACACACACACACACACACACACACACACACACACACACACACACACACACACACACACACACACACACACACACACACACACACACACACACACACACACACACACACACACACACACACACACACACACACACACACACACACACACACACACACACACACACACACACACACACACACACACACACACACACACACACACACACACACACACACACACACACACACACACACACACACACACACACACACACACACACACACACACACACACACACACACACACACACACACACACACACACACACACACACACACACACACACACACACACACACACACACACACACACACACACACACACACACACACACACACACACACACACACACACACACACACACACACACACACACACACACACACACACACACACACACACACACACACACACACACACACACACACACACACACACACACACACACACACACACACACACACACACACACACACACACACACACACACACACACACACACACACACACACACACACACACACACACACACACACACACACACACACACACACACACACACACACACACACACACACACACACACACACACACACACACACACACACACACACACACACACACACACACACACACACACACACACACACACACACACACACACACACACACACACACACACACACACACACACACACACACACACACACACACACACACACACACACACACACACACACACACACACACACACACACACACACACACACACACACACACACACACACACACACACACACACACACACACACACACACACACACACACACACACACACACACACACACACACACACACACACACACACACACACACACACACACACACACACACACACACACACACACACACACACACACACACACACACACACACACACACACACACACACACACACACACACACACACACACACACACACACACACACACACACACACACACACACACACACACACACACACACACACACACACACACACACACACACACACACACACACACACACACACACACACACACACACACACACACACACACACACACACACACACACACACACACACACACACACACACACACACACACACACACACACACACACACACACACACACACACACACACACACACACACACACACACACACACACACACACACACACACACACACACACACACACACACACACACACACACACACACACACACACACACACACACACACACACACACACACACACACACACACACACACACACACACACACACACACACACACACACACACACACACACACACACACACACACACACACACACACACACACACACACACACACACACACACACACACACACACACACACACACACACACACACACACACACACACACACACACACACACACACACACACACACACACACACACACACACACACACACACACACACACACACACACACACACACACACACACACACACACACACACACACACACACACACACACACACACACACACACACACACACACACACACACACACACACACACACACACACACACACACACACACACACACACACACACACACACACACACACACACACACACACACACACACACACACACACACACACACACACACACACACACACACACACACACACACACACACACACACACACACACACACACACACACACACACACACACACACACACACACACACACACACACACACACACACACACACACACACACACACACACACACACACACACACACACACACACACACACACACACACACACACACACACACACACACACACACACACACACACACACACACACACACACACACACACACACACACACACACACACACACACACACACACACACACACACACACACACACACACACACACACACACACACACACACACACACACACACACACACACACACACACACACACACACACACACACACACACACACACACACACACACACACACACACACACACACACACACACACACACACACACACACACACACACACACACACACACACACACACACACACACACACACACACACACACACACACACACACACACACACACACACACACACACACACACACACACACACACACACACACACACACACACACACACACACACACACACACACACACACACACACACACACACACACACACACACACACACACACACACACACACACACACACACACACACACACACACACACACACACACACACACACACACACACACACACACACACACACACACACACACACACACACACACACACACACACACACACACACACACACACACACACACACACACACACACACACACACACACACACACACACACACACACACACACACACACACACACACACACACACACACACACACACACACACACACACACACACACACACACACACACACACACACACACACACACACACACACACACACACACACACACACACACACACACACACACACACACACACACACACACACACACACACACACACACACACACACACACACACACACACACACACACACACACACACACACACACACACACACACACACACACACACACACACACACACACACACACACACACACACACACACACACACACACACACACACACACACACACACACACACACACACACACACACACACACACACACACACACACACACACACACACACACACACACACACACACACACACACACACACACACACACACACACACACACACACACACACACACACACACACACACACACACACACACACACACACACACACACACACACACACACACACACACACACACACACACACACACACACACACCACACACACACACACACACACACACACACACACACACACACACACACACACACACACACACACACACACACACACACACACACACACACACACACACACACACACACACACACACACACACACACACACACACACACACACACACACACACACACACACACACACACACACACACACACACACACACACACACACACACACACACACACACACACACACACACACACACACACACACACACACACACACACACACACACACACACACACACACACACACACACACACACACACACACACACACACACACACACACACACACACACACACACACACACACACACACACACACACACACACACACACACACACACACACACACACACACACACACACACACACACACACACACACACACACACACACACACACACACACACACACACACACACACACACACACACACACACACACACACACACACACACACACACACACACACACACACACACACACACACACACACACACACACACACACACACACACACACACACACACACACACACACACACACACACACACACACACACACACACACACACACACACACACACACACACACACACACACACACACACACACACACACACACACACACACACACACACACACACACACACACACACACACACCCCCCCCCACACACACACACACACACACACACACACACACACACACACACACACACACACACACACACACACACACACACACACACACACACACACACACACACACACACACACACACACACACACACACACACACACACACACACACACACACACACACACACACACACACACACACACACACACACACACACACACACACACACACACACACACACACACACACACACACACACACACACACACACACACACACACACACACACACACACACACACACACACACACACACACACACACACACACACACACACACACACACACACACACACACACACACACACACACACACACACACACACACACACACACACACACACACACACACACACACACACACACACACACACACACACACACACACACACACACACACACACACACACACACACACACACACACACACACACACACACACACACACACACACACACACACACACACACACACACACACACACACACACACACACACACACACACACACACACACACACACACACACACACACACACACACACACACACACACACACACACACACACACACACACACACACACACACACACACACACACACACACACACACACACACACACACACACACACACACACACACACACACACACACACACACACACACACACACACACACACACACACACACACACACACACACACACACACACACACACACACACACACACACACACACACACACACACACACACACACACACACACACACACACACACACACACACACACACACACACACACACACACACACACACACACACACACACACACACACACACACACACACACACACACACACACACACACACACACACACACACACACACACACCACACACACACACACACACACACACACACACACACACACACACACACACACACACACACACACACACACACACACACACACACACACACACACACACACACACACACACACACACACACACACACACACACACACACACACACACACACACACACACACACACACACACACACACACACACACACACACACACACACACACACACACACACACACACACACACACACACACACACACACACACACACACACACACACACACACACACACACACACACACACACACACACACACACACACACACACACACACACACACACACACACACACACACACACACACACACACACACACACACACACACACACACACACACACACACACACACACACACACACACACACACACACACACACACACACACACACACACACACACACACACACACACACACACACACACACACACACACACACACACACACACACACACACACACACACACACACACACACACACACACACACACACACACACACACACACACACACACACACACACACACACACACACACACACACACACACACACACACACACACACACACACACACACACACACACACACACACACACACACACACACACACACACACACACACACACACACACACACACACACACACACACACACACACACACACACACACACACACACACACACACACACACACACACACACACACACACACACACACACACACACACACACACACACACACACACACACACACACACACACACACACACACACACACACACACACACACACACACACACACACACACACACACACACACACACACACACACACACACACACACACACACACACACACACACACACACACACACACACACACACACACACACACACACACACACACACACACACACACACACACACACACACACACACACACACACACACACACACACACACACACACACACACACACACACACACACACACACACACACACACACACACACACACACACACACACACACACACACACACACACACACACACACACACACACACACACACACACACACACACACACACACACACACACACACACACACACACACACACACACACACACACACACACACACACACACACACACACACACACACACACACACACACACACACACACACACACACACACACACACACACACACACACACACACACACACACACACACACACACACACACACACACACACACACACACACACACACACACACACACACACACACACACACACACACACACACACACACACACACACACACACACACACACACACACACACACACACACACACACACACACACACACACACACACACACACACACACACACACACACACACACACACACACACACACACACACACACACACACACACACACACACACACACACACACACACACACACACACACACACACACACACACACACACACACACACACACACACACACACACACACACACACACACACACACACACACACACACACACACACACACACACACACACACACACACACACACACACACACACACACACACACACACACACACACACACACACACACACACACACACACACACACACACACACACACACACACACACACACACACACACACACACACACACACACACACACACACACACACACACACACACACACACACACACACACACACACACACCACACACACACACACACACACACACACACACACACACACACACACACACACACACACACACACACACACACACACACACACACACACACACACACACACACACACACACACACACACACACACACACACACACACACACACACACACACACACACACACACACACACACACACACACACACACACACACACACACACACACACACACACACACACACACACACACACACACACACACACACACACACACACACACACACACACACACACACACACACACACACACACACACACACACACACACACACACACACACACACACACACCACACACACACACACACACACACACACACACACACACACACACACACACACACACACACACACACACACACACACACACACACACACACACACACACACACACACACACACACACACACACACACACACACACACACACACACACACACACACACACACACACACACACACACACACACACACACACACACACACACACACACACACACACACACACACACACACACACACACACACACACACACACACACACACACACACACACACACACACACACACACACACACACACACACACACACACACACACACACACACACACACACACACACACACACACACACACACACACACACACACACACACACACACACACACACACACACACACACACACACACACACACACACACACACACACACACACACACACACACACACACACACACACACACACACACACACACACACACACACACACACACACACACACACACACACACACACACACACACACACACACACACACACACACACACACACACACACACACACACACACACACACACACACACACACACACACACACACACACACACACACACACACACACACACACACACACACACACACACACACACACACACACACACACACACACACACACACCACACACACACACACACACACACACACACACACACACACACACACACACACACACACACACACACACACACACACACACACACACACACACACACACACACACACACACACACACACACACACACACACACACACACACACACACACACACACACACACACACACACACACACACACACACACACACACACACACACACACACACACACACACACACACACACACACACACACACACACACACACACACACACACACACACACACACACACACACACACACACACACACACACACACACACACACACACACACCACACACACACACACACACACACACACACACACACACACACACACACACACACACACACACACACACACACACACACACACACACACACACACACACACACACACACACACACACACACACACACACACACACACACACACACACACACACACACACACACACACACACACACACACACACACACACACACACACACACACACACACACACACACACACACACACACACACACACACACACACACACACACACACACACACACACACACACACACACACACACACACACACACACACACACACACACACACACACACACACACACACACACACACACACACACACACACACACACACACACACACACACACACACACACACACACACACACACACACACACACACACACACACACACACACACACACACACACACACACACACACACACACACACACACACACACACACACACACACACACACACACACACACACACACACACACACACACACACACACACACACACACACACACACACACACACACACACACACACACACACACACACACACACACACACACACACACACACACACACACACACACACACACACACACACACACACACACACACACACACACACACACACACACACACACACACACACACACACACACACACACACACACACACACACACACACACACACACACACACACACACACACACACACACACACACACACACACACACACACACACACACACACACACACACACACACACACACACACACACACACACACACACACACACACACACACACACACACACACACACACACACACACACACACACACACACACACACACACACACACACACACACACACACACACACACACACACACACACACACACACACACACACACACACACACACACACACACACACACACACACACACACACACACACACACACACACACACACACACACACACACACACACACACACACACACACACACACACACACACACACACACACACACACACACACACACACACACACACACACACACACACACACACACACACACACACACACACACACACACACACACACACACACACACACACACACACACACACACACACACACACACACACACACACACACACACACACACACACACACACACACACACACACACACACACACACACACACACACACACACACACACACACACACACACACACACACACACACACACACACACACACACACACACACACACACACACACACACACACACACACACACACACACACACACACACACACACACACACACACACACACACACACACACACACACACACACACACACACACACACACACACACACACACACACACACACACACACACACACACACACACACACACACACACACACACACACACACACACACACACACACACACACACACACACAACACACACACACACACACACACACACACACACACACACACACACACACACACACACACACACACACACACACACACACACACACACACACACACACACACACACACACACACACACACACACACACACACACACACACACACACACACACACACACACACACACACACACACACACACACACACACACACACACACACACACACACACACACACACACACACACACACACACACACACACACACACACACACACACACACACACACACACACACACACACACACACACACACACACACACACACACACACACACACACACACACACACACACACACACACACACACACACACACACACACACACACACACACACACACACACACACACACACACACACACACACACACACACACACACACACACACACACACACACACACACACACACACACACACACACACACACACACACACACACACACACACACACACACACACACACACACACACACACACACACACACACACACACACACACACACACACACACACACACACACACACACACACACACACACACACACACACACACACACACACACACACACACACACACACACACACACACACACACACACACACACACACACACACACACACACACACACACACACACACACACACACACACACACACACACACACACACACACACACACACACACACACACACACACACACACACACACACACACACACACACACACACACACACACACACACACACACACACACACACACACACACACACACACACACACACACACACACACACACACACACACACACACACACACACACACACACACACACACACACACACACACACACACACACACACACACACACACACACACACACACACACACACACACACACACACACACACACACACACACACACACACACACACACACACACACACACACACACACACACACACACACACACACACACACACACACACACACACACACACACACACACACACACACACACACACACACACACACACACACACACACACACACACACACACACACACACACACACACACACACACACACACACACACACACACACACACACACACACACACACACACACACACACACACACACACACACACACACACACACACACACACACACACACACACACACACACACACACACACACACACACACACACACACACACACACACACACACACACACACACACACACACACACACACACACACACACACACACACACACACACACACACACACACACACACACACACACACACACACACACACACACACACACACACACACACACACACACACACACACACACACACACACACACACACACACACACACACACACACACACACACACACACACACACACACACACACACACACACACACACACACACACACACACACACACACACACACACACACACACACACACACACACACACACACACACACACACACACACACACACACACACACACACACACACACACACACACACACACACACACACACACACACACACACACACACACACACACACACACACACACACACACACACACACACACACACACACACACACACACACACACACACACACACACACACACACACACACACACACACACACACACACACACACACACACACACACACACACACACACACACACACACACACACACACACACACACACACACACACACACACACACACACACACACACACACACACACACACACACACACACACACACACACACACACACACACACACACACACACCACACACACACACACACACACACACACACACACACACACACACACACACACACACACACACACACACACACACACACACACACACACACACACACACACACACACACACACACACACACACACACACACACACACACACACACACACACACACACACACACACACACACACACACACACACACACACACACACACACACACACACACACACACACACACACACACACACACACACACACACACACACACACACACACACACACACACACACACACACACACACACACACACACACACACACACACACACACACACACACACACACACACACACACACACACACACACCACACACACACACACACACACACACACACACACACACACACACACACACACACACACACACACACACACACACACACACACACACACACACACACACACACACACACACACACACACACACACACACACACACACACACACACACACACACACACACACACACACACACACACACACACACACACACACACACACACACACACACACACACACACACACACACACACACACACACACACACACACACACACACACACACACACACACACACACACACACACACACACACACACACACACACACACACACACACACACACACACACACACACACACACACACACACACACACACACACACACACACACACACACACACACACACACACACACACACACACACACACACACACACACACACACACACACACACACACACACACACACACACACACACACACACACACACACACACACACACACACACACACACACACACACACACACACACACACACACACACACACACACACACACACACACACACACACACACACACACACACACACACACACACACACACACACACACACACACACACACACACACACACACACACACACACACACACACACACACACACACACACACACACACACACACACACACACACACACACACACACACACACACACACACACACACACACACACACACACACACACACACACACACACACACACACACACACACACACACACACACACACACACACACACACACACACACACACACACACACACACACACACACACACACACACACACACACACACACACACACACACACACACACACACACACACACACACACACACACACACACACACACACACACACACACACACACACACACACACACACACACACACACACACACACACACACACACACACACACACACACACACACACACACACACACACAACACACACACACACACACACACACACACACACACACACACACACACACACACACACACACACACACACACACACACACACACACACACACACACACACACACACACACACACACACACACACACACACACACACACACACACACACACACACACACACACACACACACACACACACACACACACACACACACACACACACACACACACACACACACACACACACACACACACACACACACACACACACACACACACACACACACACACACACACACACACACACACACACACACACACACACACACACACACACACACACACACACACACACACACACACAACACACACACACACACACACACACACACACACACACACACACACACACACACACACACACACACACACACACACACACACACACACACACACACACACACACACACACACACACACACACACACACACACACACACACACACACACACACACACACACACACACACACACACACACACACACACACACACACACACACACACACACACACACACACACACACACACACACACACACACACACACACACACACACACACACACACACACACACACACACACACACACACACACACACACACACACACACACACACACACACACACACACACACACACACACACACACACACACACACACACACACACACACACACACACACACACACACACACACACACACACACACACACACACACACACACACACACACACACACACACACACACACACACACACACACACACACACACACACACACACACACACACACACACACACACACACACACACACACACACACACACACACACACACACACACACACACACACACACACACACACACACACACACACACACACACACACACACACACACACACACACACACACACACACACACACACACACACACACACACACACACAACACACACACACACACACACACACACACACACACACACACACACACACACACACACACACACACACACACACACACACACACACACACACACACACACACACACACACACACACACACACACACACACACACACACACACACACACACACACACACACACACACACACACACACACACACACACACACACACACACACACACACACACACACACACACACACACACACACACACACACACACACACACACACACACACACACACACACACACACACACACACACACACACACACACACACACACACACACACACACACACACACACACACACACACACACACACACACACACACACACACACACACACACACACACACACACACACACACACACACACACACACACACACACACACACACACACACACACACACACACACACACACACACACACACACACACACACACACACACACACACACACACACACACACACACACACACACACACACACACACACACACACACACACACACACACACACACACACACACACACACACACACACACACACACACACACACACACACACACACACACACACACACACACACACACACACACACACACACACACACACACACACACACACACACACACACACACACACACACACACACACACACACACACACACACACACACACACACACACACACACACACACACACACACACACACACACCACACACACACACACACACACACACACACACACACACACACACACACACACACACACACACACACACACACACACACACACACACACACACACACACACACACACACACACACACACACACACACACACACACACACACACACACACACACACACACACACACACACACACACACACACACACACACACACACACACACACACACACACACACACACACACACACACACACACACACACACACACACACACACACACACACACACACACACACACACACACACACACACACACACACACACACACACACACACACACACACACACACACACACACACACACACACACACACACACACACACACACACACACACACACACACACACACACACACACACACACACACACACACACACACACACACACACACACACACACACACACACACACACACACACACACACACACACACACACACACACACACACACACACACACACACACACACACACACACACACACACACACACACACACACACACACACACACACACACACACACACACACACACACACACACACACACACACACACACACACACACACACACACACACACACACACACACACACACACACACACACACACACACACACACACACACACACACACACACACACACACACACACACACACACACACACACACACACACACACACACACACACACACACACACACACACACACACACACACACACACACACACACACACACACACACACACACACACACACACACACACACACACACACACACACACACACACACACACACACACACACACACACACACACACACACACACACACACACACACACACACACACACACACACACACACACACACACACACACACACACACACACACACACACACACACACACACACACACACACACACACACACACACACACACACACACACACACACACACACACACACACACACACACACACACACACACACACACACACACACACACACACACACACACACACACACACACACACACACACACACACACACACACACACACACACACACACACACACACACACACACACACACACACACACACACACACACACACACACACACACACACACACACACACACACACACACACACACACACACACACACACACACACACACACACACACACACACACACACACACACACACACACACACACACACACACACACACACACACACACACACACACACACACACACACACACACACACACACACACACACACACACACACACACACACACACACACACACACACACACACACACACACACACACACACACACACACACACACACACACACACACACACACACACACACACACACACACACACACACACACACACACACACACACACACACACACACACACACACACACACACACACACACACACACACACACACACACACACACACACACACACACACACACACACACACACACACACACACACACACACACACACACACACACACACACACACACACACACACACACACACACACACACACACACACACACACACACACACACACACACACACACACACACACACACACACACACACACACACACACACACACACACACACACACACACACACACACACACACACACACACACACACACACACACACACACACACACACACACACACACACACACACACACACACACACACACACACACACACACACACACACACACACACACACACACACACACACACACACACACACACACACACACACACACACACACACACACACACACACACACACACACACACACACACACACACACACACACACACACACACACACACACACACACACACACACACACACACACACACACACACACACACACACACACACACACACACACACACACACACACACACACACACACACACACACACACACACACACACACACACACACACACACACACACACACACACACACACACACACACACACACACACACACACACACACACACACACACACACACACACACACACACACACACACACACACACACACACACACACACACACACACACACACACACACACACACACACACACACACACACACACACACACACACACACACACACACACACACCACACACACACACACACACACACACACACACACACACACACACACACACACACACACACACACACACACACACACACACACACACACACACACACACACACACACACACACACACACACACACACACACACACACACACACACACACACACACACACACACACACACACACACACACACACACACACACACACACACACACACACACACACACACACACACACACACACACACACACACACACACACACACACACACACACACACACACACACACACACACACACACACACACACACACACACACACACACACACACACACACACACACACACACACACACACACACACACACACACACACACACACACACACACACACACACACACACACACACACACACACACACACACACACACACACACACACACACACACACACACACACACACACACACACACACACACACACACACACACACACACACACACACACACACACACACACACACACACACACACACACACACACACACACACACACACACACACACACACACACACACACACACACACACACACACACACACACACACACACACACACACACACACACACACACACACACACACACACACACACACACACACACACACACACACACACACACACACACACACACACACACACACACACACACACACACACACACACACACACACACACACACACACACACACACACACACACACACACACACACACACACACACACACACACACACACACACACACACACACACACACACACACACACACACACACACACACACACACACACACACACACACACACACACACACACACACACACACACACACACACACACACACACACACACACACACACACACACACACACACACACACACACACACACACACACACACACACACACACACACACACACACACACACACACACACACACACACACACACACACACACACACACACACACACACACACACACACACACACACACACACACACACACACACACACACACACACACACACACACACACACACACACACACACACACACACACACACACACACACACACACACACACACACACACACACACACACACACACACACACACACACACACACACACACACACACACACACACACACACACACACACACACACACACACACAACACACACACACACACACACACACACACACACACACACACACACACACACACACACACACACACACACACACACACACACACACACACACACACACACACACACACACACACACACACACACACACACACACACACACACACACACACACACACACACACACACACACACACACACACACACACACACACACACACACACACACACACACACACACACACACACACACACACACACACACACACACACACACACACACACACACACACACACACACACACACACACACACACACACACACACACACACACACACACACACACACACACACACACACACACACACACACACACACACACACACACACACACACACACACACACACACACACACACACACACACACACACACACACACACACACACACACACACACACACACACACACACACACACACACACACACACACACACACACACACACACACACACACACACACACACACACACACACACACACACACACACACACACACACACACACACACACACACACACACACACACACACACACACACACACACACACACACACACACACACACACACACACACACACACACACACACACACACACACACACACACACACACACACACACACACACACACACACACACACACACACACACACACACACACACACACACACACACACACACACACACACACACACACACACACACACACACACACACACACACACACACACACACACACACACACACACACACACACACACACACACACACACACACACACACACACACACACACACACACACACACACACACACACACACACACACACACACACACACACACACACACACACACACACACACACACACACACACACACACACACACACACACACACACACACACACACACACACACACACACACACACACACACACACACACACACACACACACACACACACACACACACACACACACACACACACACACACACACACACACACACACACACACACACACACACACACACACACACACACACACACACACACACACACACACACACACACACACACACACACACACACACACACACACACACACACACACACACACACACACACACACACACACACACACACACACACACACACACACACACACACACACACACACACACACACACACACACACACACACACACACACACACACACACACACACACACACACACACACACACACACACACACACACACACACACACACACACACACACACACACACACACACACACACACACACACACACACACACACACACACACACACACACACACACACACACACACACACACACACACACACACACACACACACACACACACACACACACACACACACACACACACACACACACACACACACACACACACACACACACACACACACACACACACACACACACACACACACACACACACACACACACACACACACACACACACACACACACACACACACACACACACACACACACACACACACACACACACACACACACACACACACACACACACACACACACACACACACACACACACACACACACACACACACACACACACACACACACACACACACACACACACACACACACACACACACACACACACACACACACACACACACACACACACACACACACACACACACACACACACACACACACACACACACACACACACACACACACACACACACACACACACACACACACACACACACACACACACACACACACACACACACACACACACACACACACACACACACACACACACACACACACACACACACACACACACACACACACACACACACACACACACACACACACACACACACACACACACACACACACACACACACACACACACACACACACACACACACACACACACACACACACACACACCACACACACACACACACACACACACACACACACACACACACACACACACACACACACACACACACACACACACACACACACACACACACACACACACACACACACACACACACACACACACACACACACACACACACACACACACACACACACACACACACACACACACACACACACACACACACACACACACACACACACACACACACACACACACACACACACACACACACACACACACACACACACACACACACACACACACACACACACACACACACACACACACACACACACACACACACACACACACACACACACACACACACACACACCACACACACACACACACACACACACACACACACACACACACACACACACACACACACACACACACACACACACACACACACACACACACACACACACACACACACACACACACACACACACACACACACACACACACACACACACACACACACACACACACACACACACACACACACACACACACACACACACACACACACACACACACACACACACACACACACACACACACACACACACACACACACACACACACACACACACACACACACACACACACACACACACACACACACACACACACACACACACACACACACACACACACACACACACACACACACACACACACACACACACACACACACACACACACACACACACACACACACACACACACACACACACACACACACACACACACACACACACACACACACACACACACACACACACACACACACACACACACACACACACACACACACACACACACACACACACACACACACACACACACACACACACACACACACACACACACACACACACACACACACACACACACACACACACACACACACACACACACACACACACACACACACACACACACACACACACACACACACACACACACACACACACACACACACACACACACACACACACACACACACACACACACACACACACACACACACACACACACACACACACACACACACACACACACACACACACACACACACACACACACACACACACACACACACACACACACACACACACACACACACACACACACACACACACACACACACACACACACACACACACACACACACACACACACACACACACACACACACACACACACACACACACACACACACACACACACACACACACACACACACACACACACACACACACACACACACACACACACACACACACACACACACACACACACACACACACACACACACACACACACACACACACACACACACACACACACACACACACACACACACACACACACACACACACACACACACACACACACACACACACACACACACACACACACACACACACACACACACACACACACACACACACACACACACACACACACACACACACACACACACACACACACACACACACACACACACACACACACACACACACACACACACACACACACACACACACACACACACACACACACACACACACACACACACACACACACACACACACACACACACACACACACACACACACACACACACACACACACACACACACACACACACACACACACACACACACACACACACACACACACACACACACACACACACACACACACACACACACACACACACACACACACACACACACACACACACACACACACACACACACACACACACACACACACACACACACACACACACACACACACACACACACACACACACACACACACACACACACACACACACACACACACACACACACACACACACACACACACACACACACACACACACACACACACACACACACACACACACACACACACACACACACACACACACACACACACACACACACACACACACACACACACACACACACACACACACACACACACACACACACACACACACACACACACACACACACACACACACACACACACACACACACACACACACACACACACACACACACACACACACACACACACACACACACACACACACACACACACACACACACACACACACACACACACACACACACACACACACACACACACACACACACACACACACACACACACACACACACACACACACACACACACACACACACACACACACACACACACACACACACACACACACACACACACACACACACACACACACACACACACACACACACACACACACACACACACACACACACACACACACACACACACACACACACACACACACACACACACACACACACACACACACACACACACACACACACACACACACACACACACACACACACACACACACACACACACACACACACACACACACACACACACACACACACACACACACACACACACACACACACACACACACACACACACACACACACACACACACACACACACACACACACACACACACACACACACACACACACACACACACACACACACACACACACACACACACACACACACACACACACACACACACACACACCACACACACACACACACACACACACACACACACACACACACACACACACACACACACACACACACACACACACACACACACACACACACACACACACACACACACACACACACACACACACACACACACACACACACACACACACACACACACACACACACACACACACACACACACACACACACACACACACACACACACACACACACACACACACACACACACACACACACACACACACACACACACACACACACACACACACACACACACACACACACACACACACACACACACACACACACACACACACACACACACACACACACACACACACACACACACACACACACACACACACACACACACACACACACACACACACACACACACACACACACACACACACACACACACACACACACACACACACACACACACACACACACACACACACACACACACACACACACACACACACACACACACACACACACACACACACACACACACACACACACACACACACACACACACACACACACACACACACACACACACACACACACACACACACACACACACACACACACACACACACACACACACACACACACACACACACACACACACACACACACACACACACACACACACACACACACACACACACACACACACACACACACACACACACACACACACACACACACACACACACACACACACACACACACACACACACACACACACACACACACACACACACACACACACACACACACACACACACACACACACACACACACACACACACACACACACACACACACACACACACACACACACACACACACACACACACACACACACACACACACACACACACACACACACACACACACACACACACACACACACACACACACACACACACACACACACACACACACACACACACACACACACACACACACACACACACACACACACACACACACACACACACACACACACACACACACACACACACACACACACACACACACACACACACACACACACACACACACACACACACACACACACACACACACACACACACACACACACACACACACACACACACACACACACACACACACACACACACACACACACACACACACACACACACACACACACACACACACACACACACACACACACACACACACACACACACACACACACACACACACACACACACACACACACACACACACACACACACACACACACACACACACACACACACACACACACACACACACACACACACACACACACACACACACACACACACACACACACACACACACACACACACACACACACACACACACACACACACACACACACACACACACACACACACACACACACACACACACACACACACACACACACACACACACACACACACACACACACACACACACACACACACACACACACACACACACACACACACACACACACACACACACACACACACACACACACACACACACACACACACACACACACACACACACACACACACACACACACACACACACACACACACACACACACACACACACACACACACACACACACACACACACACACACACACACACACACACACACACACACACACACACACACACACACACACACACACACACACACACACACACACACACACACACACACACACACACACACACACACACACACACACACACACACACACACACACACACACACACACACACACACACACACACACACACACACACACACACACACACACACACACACACACACACACACACACACACACACACACACACACACACACACACACACACACACACACACACACACACACACACACACACACACACACACACACACACACACACACACACACACACACACACACACACACACACACACACACACACACACACACACACACACACACACACACACACACACACACACACACACACACACACACACACACACACACACACACACACACACACACACACACACACACACACAACACACACACACACACACACACACACACACACACACACACACACACACACACACACACACACACACACACACACACACACACACACACACACACACACACACACACACACACACACACACACACACACACACACACACACACACACACACACACACACACACACACACACACACACACACACACACACACACACACACACACACACACACACACACACACACACACACACACACACACACACACACACACACACACACACACACACACACACACACACACACACACACACACACACACACACACACACACACACACACACACACACACACACACACACACACACACACACACACACACACACACACACACACACACACACACACACACACACACACACACACCACACACACACACACACACACACACACACACACACACACACACACACACACACACACCACACACACACACACACACACACACACACACACACACACACACACACACACACACACACACACACACACACACACACACACACACACACACACACACACACACACACACACACACACACACACACACACACACACACACACACACACACACACACACACACACACACACACACACACACACACACACACACACACACACACACACACACACACACACACACACACACACACACACACACACACACACACACACACACACACACACACACACACACACACACACACACACACACACACACACACACACACACACACACACACACACACACACACACACACACACACACACACACACACACACAACACACACACACACACACACACACACACACACACACACACACACACACACACACACACACACACACACACACACACACACACACACACACACACACACACACACACACACACACACACACACACACACACACACACACACACACACACACACACACACACACACACACACACACACACACACACACACACACACACACACACACACACACACACACACACACACACACACACACACACACACACACACACACACACACACACACACACACACACACACACACACACACACACACACACACACACACACACACACACACACACACACACACACACACACACACACACACACACACACACACACACACACACACACACACACACACACACACACACACACACACACACACACACACACACACACACACACACACACACACACACACACACACACACACACACACACACACACACACACACACACACACACACACACACACACACACACACACACACACACACACACACACACACACACACACACACACACACACACACACACACACACACACACACACACACACACACACACACACACACACACACACACACACACACACACACACACACACACACACACACACACACACACACACACACACACACACACACACACACACACACACACACACACACACACACACACACACACACACACACACACACACACACACACACACACACACACACACACACACACACACACACACACACACACACACACACACACACACACACACACACACACACACACACACACACACACACACACACACACACACACACACACACACACACACACACACACACACACACACACACACACACACACACACACACACACACACACACACACACACACACACACACACACACACACACACACACACACACACACACACACACACACACACACACACACACACACACACACACACACACACACACACACACACACACACACACACACACACACACACACACACACACACACACACACACACACACACACACACACACACACACACACACACACACACACACACACACACACACACACACACACACACACACACACACACACACACACACACACACACACACACACACACACACACACACACACCACACACACACACACACACACACACACACACACACACACACACACACACACACACACACACACACACACACACACACACACACACACACACACACACACACACACACACACACACACACACACACACACACACACACACACACACACACACACACACACACACACACACACACACACACACACACACACACACACACACACACACACACACACACACACACACACACACACACACACACACACACACACACACACACACACACACACACACACACACACACACACACACACACACACACACACACACACACACCCACACACACACACACACACACACACACACACACACACACACACACACACACACACACACACACACACACACACACACACACACACACACACACACACACACACACACACACACACACACACACACCACACACACACACACACACACACACACACACACACACACACACACACACACACACACACACACACACACACACACACACACACACACACACACACACACACACACACACACACACACACACACACACACACACACACACACACACACACACACACACACACACACACACACACACACACACACACACACACACACACACACACACACACACACACACACACACACACACACACACACACACACACACACACACACACACACACACACACACACACACACACACACACACACACACACACACACACACACACACACACACACACACACACACACACACACACACACACACACACACACACACACACACACACACACACACACACACACACACACACACACACACACACACACACACACACACACACACACACACACACACACACACACACACACACACACACACACACACACACACACACACACACACACACACACACACACACACACACACACACACACACACACACACACACACACACACACACACACACACACACACACACACACACACACACACACACACACACACACACACACACACACACACACACACACACACACACACACACACACACACACACACACACACACACACACACACACACACACACACACACACACACACACACACACACACACACACACACACACACACACACACACACACACACACACACACACACACACACACACACACACACACACACACACACACACACACACACACACACACACACACACACACACACACACACACACACACACACACACACACACACACACACACACACACACACACACACACACACACACACACACACACACACACACACACACACACACACACACACACACACACACACACACACACACACACACACACACACACACACACACACACACACACACACACACACACACACACACACACACACACACACACACACACACACACACACACACACACACACACACACACACACACACACACACACACACACACACACACACACACACACACACACACACACACACACACACACACACACACACACACACACACACACACACACACACACACACACACACACACACACACCACACACACACACACACACACACACACACACACACACACACACACACACACACACACACACACACACACACACACACACACACACACACACACACACACACACACACACACACACACACACACACACACACACACACACACACACACACACACACACACACACACACACACACACACACACACACACACACACACACACACACACACACACACACACACACACACACACACACACACACACACACACACACACACACACACACACACACACACACACACACACACACACACACACACACACACACACACACACACACACACACACACACACACACACACACACACACACACACACACACACACACACACACACACACACACACACACACACACACACACACACACACACACACACACACACACACACACACACACACACACACACACACACACACACACACACACACACACACACACACACACACACACACACACACACACACACACACACACACACACACACACACACACACACACACACACACACACACACACACACACACACACACACACACACACACACACACACACACACACACACACACACACACACACACACACACACACACACACACACACACACACACACACACACACACACACACACACACACACACACACACACACACACACACACACACACACACACACACACACACACACACACACACACACACACACACACACACACACACACACACACACACACACACACACACACACACACACACACACACACACACACACACACACACACACACACACACACACACACACACACACACACACACACACACACACACACACACACACACACACACACACACACACACACACACACACACACACACACACACACACACACACACACACACACACACACACACACACACACACACACACACACACACACACACACACACACACACACACACACACACACACACACACACACACACACACACACACACACACACACACACACACACACACACACACACACACACACACACACACACACACACACACACACACACACACACACACACACACACACACACACACACACACACACACACACACACACACACACACACACACACACACACACACACACACACACACACACACACACACACACACACACACACACACACACACACACACACACACACACACACACACACACACACACACACACACACACACACACACACACACACACACACACACACACACACACACACACACACACACACACACACACACACACACACACACACACACACACACACACACACACACACACACACACACACACACACACACACACACACACACACACACACACACACACACACACACACACACACACACACACACACACACACACACACACACACACACACACACACACACACACACACACACACACACACACACACACACACACACACACACACACACACACACACACACACACACACACACACACACACACACACACACACACACACACACACACACACACACACACACACACACACACACACACACACACACACACACACACACACACACACACACACACACACACACACACACACACACACACACACACACACACACACACACACACACACACACACACACACACACACACACACACACACACACACACACACACACACACACACACACACACACACACACACACACACACACACACACACACACACACACACACACACACACACACACACACACACACACACACACACACACACACACACACACACACACACACACACACACACACACACACACACACACACACACACACACACACACACACACACACACACACACACACACACACACACACACACACACACACACACACACACACACACACACACACACACACACACACACACACACACACACACACACACACACACACACACACACACACACACACACACACACACACACACACACACACACACACACACACACACACACACACACACACACACACACACACACACACACACACACACACACACACACACACACACACACACACACACACACACACACACACACACACACACACACACACACACACACACACACACACACACACACACACACACACACACACACACACACACACACACACACACACACACACACACACACACACACACACACACACACACACACACACACACACACACACACACACACACACACACACACACACACACACACACACACACACACACACACACACACACACACACACACACACACACACACACACACACACACACACACACACACACACACACACACACACACACACACACACACACACACACACACACACACACACACACACACACACACACACACACACACACACACACACACACACACACACACACACACACACACACACACACACACACACACACACACACACACACACACACACACACACACACACACACACACACACACACACACACACACACACACACACACACACACACACACACACACACACACACACACACACACACACACACACACACACACACACACACACACACACACACACACACACACACACACACACACACACACACACACACACACACACACACACACACACACACACACACACACACACACACACACACACACACACACACACACACACACACACACACACACACACACACACACACACACACACACACACACACACACACACACACACACACACACACACACACACACACACACACACACACACACACACACACACACACACACACACACACACACACACACACACACACACACACACACACACACACACACACACACACACACACACACACACACACACACACACACACACACACACACACACACACACACACACACACACACACACACACACACACACACACACACACACACACACACACACACACACACACACACACACACACACACACACACACACACACACACACACACACACACACACACACACACACACACACACACACACACACACACACACACACACACACACACACACACACACACACACACACACACACACACACACACACACACACACACACACACACACACACACACACACACACACACACACACACACACACACACACACACACACACACACACACACACACACACACACACACACACACACACACACACACACACACACACACACACACACACACACACACACACACACACACACACACACACACACACACACACACACACACACACACACACACACACACACACACACACACACACACACACACACACACACACACACACACACACACACACACACACACACACACACACACACACACACACACACACACACACACACACACACACACACACACACACACACACACACACACACACACACACACACACACACACACACACACACACACACACACACACACACACACACACACACACACACACACACACACACACACACACACACACACACACACACACACACACACACACACACACACACACACACACACACACACACACACACACACACACACACACACACACACACACACACACACACACACACACACACACACACACACACACACACACACACACACACACACACACACACACACACACACACACACACACACACACACACACACACACACACACACACACACACACACACACACACACACACACACACACACACACACACACACACACACACACACACACACACACACACACACACACACACACACACACACACACACACACACACACACACACACACACACACACACACACACACACACACACACACACACACACACACACACACACACACACACACACACACACACACACACACACACACACACACACACACACACACACACACACACACACACACACACACCACACACACACACACACACACACACACACACACACACACACACACACACACACACACACACACACACACACACACACACACACACACACACACACACACACACACACACACACACACACACACACACACACACACACACACACACACACACACACACACACACACACACACACACACACACACACACACACACACACACACACACACACACACACACACACACACACACACACACACACACACACACACACACACACACACACACACACACACACACACACACACACACACACACACACACACACACACACACACACACACACACACACACACACACACACACACACACACACACACACACACACACACACACAACACACACACACACACACACACACACACACACACACACACACACACACACACACACACACACACACACACACACACACACACACACACACACACACACACACACACACACACACACACACACACACACACACACACACACACACACACACACACACACACACACACACACACACACACACACACACACACACACACACACACACACACACACACACACACACACACACACACACACACACACACACACACACACACACACACACACACACACACACACACACACACACACACACACACACACACACACACACACACACACACACACACACACACACACACACACACACACACACACACACACACACACACACACACACACACACACACACACACACACACACACACACACACACACACACACACACACACACACACACACACACACACACACACACACACACACACACACACACACACACACACACACACACACACACACACACACACACACACACACACACACACACACACACACACACACACACACACACACACACACACACACACACACACACACACACACACACACACACACACACACACACACACACACACACACACACACACACACACACACACACACACACACACACACACACACACACACACACACACACACACACACACACACACACACACACACACACACACACACACACACACACACACACACACACACACACACACACACACACACACACACACACACACACACACACACACACACACACACACACACACACACACACACACACACACACACACACACACACACACACACACACACACACACACACACACACACACACACACACACACACACACACACACACACACACACACACACACACACACACACACACACACACACACACACACACACACACACACACACACACACACACACACACACACACACACACACACACACACACACACACACACACACACACACACACACACACACACACACACACACACACACACACACACACACACACACACACACACACACACACACACACACACACACACACACACACACACACACACACACACACACACACACACACACACACACACACACACACACACACACACACACACACACACACACACACACACACACACACACACACACACACACACACACACACACACACACACACACACACACACACACACACACACACACACACACACACACACACACACACACACACACACACACACACACACACACACACACACACACACACACACACACACACACACACACACACACACACACACACACACACACACACACACACACACACACACACACACACACACACACACACACACACACACACACACACACACACACACACACACACACACACACACACACACACACACACACACACACACACACACACACACACACACACACACACACACACACACACACACACACACACACACACACACACACACACACACACACACACACACACACACACACACACACACACACACACACACACACACACACACACACACACACACACACACACACACACACACACACACACACACACACACACACACACACACACACACACACACACACACACACACACACACACACACACACACACACACACACACACACACACACACACACACACACACACACACACACACACACACACACACACACACACACACACACACACACACACACACACACACACACACACACACACACACACACACACACACACACACACACACACACACACACACACACACACACACACACACACACACACACACACACACACACACACACACACACACACACACACACACACACACACACACACACACACACACACACACACACACACACACACACACACACACACACACACACACACACACACACACACACACACACACACACACACACACACACACACACACACACACACACACACACACACACACACACACACACACACACACACACACACACACACACACACACACACACACACACACACACACACACACACACACACACACACACACACACACACACACACACACACACACACACACACACACACACACACACACACACACACACACACACACACACACACACACACACACACACACACACACACACACACACACACACACACACACACACACACACACACACACACACACACACACACACACACACACACACACACACACACACACACACACACACACACACACACACACACACACACACACACACACACACACACACACACACACACACACACACACACACACACACACACACACACACACACACACACACACACACACACACACACACACACACACACACACACACACACACACACACACACACACACACACACACACACACACACACACACACACACACACACACACACACACACACACACACACACACACACACACACACACACACACACACACACACACACACACACACACACACACACACACACACACACACACACACACACACACACACACACACACACACACACACACACACACACACACACACACACACACACACACACACACACACACACACACACACACACACACACACACACACACACACACACACACACACACACACACACACACACACACACACACACACACACACACACACACACACACACACACACACACACACACACACACACACACACACACACACACACACACACACACACACACACACACACACACACACACACACACACACACACACACACACACACACACACACACACACACACACACACACACACACACACACACACACACACACACACACACACACACACACACACACACACACACACACACACACACACACACACACACACACACACACACACACACACACACACACACACACACACACACACACACACACACACACACACACACACACACACACACACACACACACACACACACACACACACACACACACACACACACACACACACACACACACACACACACACACACACACACACACACACACACACACACACACACACACACACACACACACACACACACACACACACACACACACACACACACACACACACACACACACACACACACACACACACACACACACACACACACACACACACACACACACACACACACACACACACACACACACACACACACACACACACACACACACACACACACACACACACACACACACACACACACACACACACACACACACACACACACACACACACACACACACACACACACACACACACACACACACACACACACACACACACACACACACACACACACACACACACACACACACACACACACACACACACACACACACACACACACACACACACACACACACACACACACACACACACACACACACACACACACACACACACACACACACACACACACACACACACACACACACACACACACACACACACACACACACACACACACACACACACACACACACACACACACACACACACACACACACACACACACACACACACACACACACACACACACACACACACACACACACACACA